>JAZAYU010000267.1:190535-443587 GCA_038501625.1 Corbicula japonica | reverse complement strand
GGCTAAACAAGCGGAATTTACTAGAAACTAAACTAAGATGCAATATTAAATATATTTATCCTCATTTATTTAAACAATATTTTTATTATGTTTTTTTGTAACAGGGTGTCAGCACATAATAAAACTATATAAAACAAACACTATATGAACTGTCCGACAAACTCTGATGTGCATAGCACAGACTAACGTCAGTTAGAACAATTATTTAAGTTAATTAACATGGACTTGGATGTTATTAACTTGCTGCAGATGCTGAGTTCGAACGCTCAACATATGATCTCTGCAGTCAAACCAGACCAGGAGTCAGTCTGGATCTTTCTAAGTATGCTAAGGGGGTTTGTTTAGAAAAGTCTTTGTGTATTTACATTATAATTTCTATTTTCTGTTCAAAATCCCCATGAAAATTATATATTGCTGCCCAAAGATTGTGTTCGAGCAATACTACTGAAGTCCATCTGGATCTATCCTTGAATATATCAAATGTTGCAGCTTCAATGGCTATTATTATTTTTATTCCAAGAATGCAAGAATCAGCTTGACTGGTCATTTCTTCCTACTTTGTAATTAAAAAAAAATTTGCAAACGTGCCAAAACGTTAATTGTTGGTCAAAAGACGATAAATTTGTATCCGAAAGTGTCCCATTATCCGGATACACACATATTTTGGACATCATAAAAAAACCTTCAATCCTTTGACAACTCCGCTAATTGTACATAAAACAGACGGTATACTTGTGATTTCATTCACACCTATGCAAACAATCAATTATCCAATAAACAATCCTGTTAAGTGTCAATTCTCACTAAATAATCGATAATCCTCTCGGTGACACTAATTAGACGAATTCGGAACGTTTTGACACAACCGTTAGGAGTCCGAGATACGTAACGGTGTATTCGGCGTATAGACAAATGTCTGTTATGAGAGCGACAAAAATGCATTTTTAAACCGTTTTTCTTAACTTTTGTTAATTCCGGGGGATTTTCGTCTCCCGCCGGGGGGCCAGGGGATGGCTCTAAATTCCGGGGGATTTTTCCCCCCGCCGGGGGATATGGCATGTATGTATTGATAAAGAAATCGAGTTAGAATCTTTATCAGTTGAGTTTTAATTCTCGTGATTTATTTACATTTTCATTAACTACACCAGTATCGTGGGGGACCAGGCTAGTCCGGAGCTGGTCGAGGAGACATTACTACCTGTATAGTCTCCTAGACCAGCAGCCGGTCGAGGAGACCCTGGGGTTTGTCGAGGAGACTCTGGGTCTCCTCGACCGGGCCCGGTTCAGGAGACACTTCCAATATCTATAAATATGATTGAAAATAATACCAACACCATTTGTAAGCAGTTTGGTAGAAAATTACATCATTAGATATTATATTCAATGAAATAGAGATGAAAACAATTATTCCCTTTTCCTGTATTTCCATCCCCCTTAACGAATTTTCGTCAAATACCTTATAATAAGATAATATAAATTTCAAATCAGCATGATGATCAAAAGAGCATTCTTTGTTCTATGAAACGGAACATTATATCTGAAAATCAATGCTTAAATATGCATGTTTGGTTGTTTAGCAGACACACACCGCCGGTGAAATAAATGGCCGCCGCATTCCTATAAAGTTAATAAACACGTCCTTTGCTGTAAGAACCAGTAAGAAGAATTTGTTTTCACTTTTTCAAACTTGTTGTTGTGTCCAAACCATGCAGACAATCAAGGGTCAAAAATATTTTGATGCATTTTTATCAGTTTTGCAAGATAATCTAAATAAATGCTAATTTTAGCACATGGTGTGGTTTTGGATAAGTGATTCTTAGATAAATATGTTTTCTAATCATTTTTAAGCTCTATTTTAATAAATTCAATTTTTTAACAACTGCAAATTGAAAATAACATGATTACTCTCATGTTCGGTGCATAAGTCCATGCATCCTATTATTATTTGTTGTTTATTCAAGGGGGACGGGATTATAGGAAGGGATGGAAATATAGGAAAGTAGGATAAGGCATCAAATAGGACCTCCGAGAATAGTGTAACGGCCTTCTGTTTCCAGTCACCGTGTGAATATTTTGCACCGCATAGAGGCGTTAACCTTAACAATAAACGACATTGCTCTAGAAGAAATATAGTTCAGTATTGGAAAAAGAAGAAGAAATACAAATCATGACAACAGTCGATTCAAAAATATGTTCAATCATGGGTCAGAGTCAGACTCGGACACTACGTCACTAGATACCGAAACGCTTGTCATGCAGAATACATTGAAGAGATGGCTGAATTTGCAAAACAAACCTATGTATTGTTTAGGTAAATCTTTCTTGTCCCACAGCCTTCTTTCGTTTGCGATATCCAAAAAATTGCCGGTCTGTGCTTGTTGTTGGATAAGCACAAGCTGGCGACCGATAGTGTAACGACCATTAACATCGACCAATAATTATCTTTCCTTGAAATTTTTACTATACGTGCGAATTACAAAGCCATCGACCAATAAGGAAAGGCTACAGACCACTAAATCATCTGATTTTTATATGCTTTTCTTTAAATAACAAATTATTGCTGATTTAACTATGATAACACATATACTACAATTATGAGAACTGGTGATTAGCACATTTTCATTCTTTGTTTTGTGTGTAGATTTATAAGAAACCAGAATTGTTTGTCTAAAATGTCAGACCTTCACTCTCCCTAACATCAACTTTACCGACGTCTTTGAGTAACTGCAATGTTGGTAAAGTCGCACTCTTTATATAACTGTTAATTTTTATATTAAGAATCAATGGGGTTTAAATGACCACGAAATAAAAAAGAATGATTGTTCATTTTTTGCCCTAAAGGAGTTGCATAATCTAATTAAGTGTTGGCAGTTAATAAAATTGCCCTAAATGTTAACCAAAGTCAATCACAGGTTATTTGATGAGCATGTGGAGTTGTCTTACCTTCTTATCTGATGACCATTGTTAACTGTGTAAAGTATGAAGTCAATGGGGTTAAAAATACTGAAAATTTAAGTAAAACTCATGATCTGCACTAAGAGTTCAAGGGCCATAACTCAACTTAATGGTCTAACCCCATGTTTTAATGGTCCTGAATAATTGCATATTAATAATGAAGCGAGTTGGATAGTATAATTGCATAAAAAAGTATAAAGAAAAACGCCTAATTATGTATATTATTGTTTATTTCCACTTTTCACATAAAAAAGATGTACACATCAATACATATACATTGACAAAATGCAATGAATAAGTCATCGATGTGGGGTAATGTGACCCCATAAAACTATAAAAAGGTAAGTCATAAATAGAAAAAGGATTTATAAAGAGGTACCATAATGAAAGCTCTACCTTTGCCATGAAATTCACACATAGTCAACATGATGGTACATACTGAAAATTGTCAAAATGACCCTGCAGGATGTAAAGTTCATAGAAACGGAAGTAAAATGGTACAGTTATGAAACTTCTACCTTGGCCATGATAGAAGTTACACAATGTCAACATAAGACACTGCAGGTAGTGAAGTTGAAAATAGTTGAAGGGTCAAATGTGACCCCATAAAACTATATATAGGTAAATAGTACACAGGAATAGGAGTAAAATGGTACCTCAATAAAAGATCTACCTTGGCCATGATGGAAGTTAAAGAGAGTCAAAATGATGATACTTATTGAAAATAAGCGACAAATGACCCCCTCATGTAGTAAAGTTGAAAATGGTTGAAGAAGGAGCAAATGTGACCCCATAAAACTGTATATAGGTAAGTAGTACACAGGAATAGGAGTAAAATGGTACCTTAATAAAAGCCCTACCTTGGCAGTGATGGAAGTTACACACAGTCAAGTTTATGATACTTATTGAAAATAAGCGAAAAATGACCCCCAAGGTACCGGTAGTAAAGTTGAAAATAGTTGAAGAAGGAGCTAATGTGACCCCATAAAACTATATATAGGTAAGTAGTACACAGGAATAGGAGTAAAATGGTACCTTAATGAAATGTCTACATTGGCCGTGATGAAAGTTACACAAAGACAGCATAATGGTACATAGTGAAAATTGCTGAAAAATTGACCCCCAAGGTAGTAAAGTTGAAAATAGTTGAAGAAGGAGTAAATGTGACCCCATAAAACTATATATAGGTAGGTAGTACACAGGAATAGGAGTAAAATGGTACCTTAATAAAAGCCCTACCTTGGCCATGATGGAAGTTACACACAGTCAAGTTTATGATACTTATTGAAAATAAGCCAAAAATGACCCCCAAGGTAGTAAAGTTGAAAATAGTTGAAGAAGGAGCTAATGTGACCCCTTAAAACTATATATAGGTAAGTAGTGCACAGGACTAGGAGTAAAATGGTACCTTATTGAAAGCCCTACCTTGGCCGTGATGGAAGTTACACACGGGTTACTTTATGATACTTATTGAAAATAAGCGAAAACTGACCCCCAAGGTAGTAAAGTTGAAAATAGTTGAAGAAGGAGCTAATGTGACCCCATTAAACTATATATAGGTAAGTAGTACACAGGAATAGGAGTAAAATGATACCTTAATGAAAGGTCAACATTGGCCGTGATGAAAGTTACACAAAGACAGCATGATGGTACATAGTGAAAATTGCTGAAAAAGTAACCCCCAAGATACCGGTAGTAAAGTTAAAAATAGTTGAAGAAGGAGCAAATGTGACCCCATAAAACTATATATAGGTACGTAGTACACAGGACTAGGAGTATAATAATACCTTAATAAAAGCCCTACCTTGGCTGTGATGGAAGTTACACACAGTCAAGTTTATGATACTTATTGAAAATAAGCGAAAAATGACCCCCAAGGTAGTAAAGTTGAACATAGTTGAAGAAGGAGCTAATGTGACCCCATAAAACTATATATAGGTAAGTAGTACACAAGAATAGGAGTAAAATGATACCTTAATGAAAGCTCTACCTTGGCTGTGATGAAAGTTACACAAAGACAGCATAATGGTACATAGTGAAAATTGCTGAAAAAGTGACCCCCAAGGTAGTAAAGTTAAAAATAGTTGAAGAAGGAGCAAATGTGACCCCATAAAACTATACATAGGTAGGTAGTACACAGGAATGGGAGTAAAATGGTACCTTAATAAAAGCCCTACCTTGGCCATGATGGAAGTTACACACAGTCAAGTTTATGATACTTATTGAAAATAAGCCAAAAATGACCCCCAAGGTAGTAAAGTTGAAAATAGTTGAAGAAGGAGCTAATGTGACCCCATAAAACTATATATAGGTAAGTAGTACACAGGAATAGGAGTAAAATGATACCTTAATGAAAGGTCTACATTGGCCGTGATGAAAGTTACACAAAGACAGCATGATAGTACATAGTGAAAATTGCTGAAAAAGTGACCCCCAAGATAGTAAAGTTAAAAATAGTTGAAGAAGGAGCAAATGTGACCCCATAAAACTATATATAGGTAAGTAGTACACAGGACTAGGAGTAAAATGGTACCTTATTGAAAGCCCTACCTTGGCCGTGATGGAAGTTACACACGGATTAGTTTATGATACTTATTGAAAATAAGCGAAAACTGACCCCCAAGGTAGTAAAGTTGAAAATAGTTGAAGAAGGAGCTAATGTGACCCCATAAAACTATATATAGGTAAGTAGTACAAAGGAATAGGAGTAAAATGATACCTTAATGAAAGGTCTACATTGGCCGTGATGAAAGTTACACAAAGACAGCATGATGGTACATAGTGAAAATTGCTGAAAAAGTGACCCCCAAGATAGTAAAGTTGAAAATAGTGAAGAAGGAGCAAATGTGACCCCATAAAACTATATATAGGTGAGTAGTACACAGGAATAGGAGTAAAATGGTACCTTATTGAAAGCCCTACCTTGGCCGTGATGGAAGTTACACACGGTTAAGTTTATGATACTTATTGAAAATAAGCGAAAACTGACCCCCAAGGTAGTAAAGTTGAAAATAGTTGAAGAAGGAGCTAATGTGACCCCATAAAACTATATATAGGTAAGTAGTACTCTGGAATAGGAGTAAAATGGAACCAAATTGAAAGTGTCGAAAAAAAATGACCCCCCCCCCCCCACCCGGTAAAAAAGATAAATACATTTGAAGAAGGAGCAAATGTGACCCCATAAAACCTTATATAGGTTAGTAGTACACAGGAATAGGAATGAAATGGTACCATTATGAAAACTCTATCTTGGCCGTGATGGAAATTACACAAAGTCAAACTGATGGCATATATTGAAATCGTCAAAAAAAATGACCCCCCATGTGGTAAAGTTGAAAATAGTTGAAGAAGGAGCAAATGCGACCCCATTAAGCCTTACATAGGATATTAGTACACAGGAATAGGAGTAAAATGGTATCTTAATGAAAGCAAACTAGACTGTGTCCACAGGACACTGATGCCCCCACTGCTGCAATAACATTTATTACAAAATTTTGTACCAGGTATTAACAACATGTGGTGATCATGATTAGTAAATGAGGAGTAAGTGCCACAAAATTTAATAACTAACATAAACAAAAGGCCATAACTGTGGTGAAAATTGTTGCAAGACAATGTCCTTTACAACAATCTTCACATCATGTCTAATCATCTGTGCAAGTTTGAAAGAAATCAGCCAAATAGAAAATGTGAAGTCGATGCCACAAAATTTTGTAAGTGAAATAAACAAAGGGACATAACTGTGGTAAAAATGGCAGCAGAAAAAAATATTTTTTTATGATCATCCAACCAGCCATCTTGATCATGTGTGCAAGTTAGAAAGAAATCTGTCCAAAAGTAAATGAGGAGTTGATGCCACAAGATATTATTACTGAAAAAAAAACAAAGGACCATAATTCTGGTAAAAATAGTCGCAGGAAAAAAATCCTTTCTTCACGATCATCTACACATCCTGCTTCATCATCTGTGCATGTTTGCAAGGAATCTGCCCTGTAGTTTAGGAGGAGTTGATGCCACAAGATTTAATTACTGAAATTAACAAAGGGCCATAACTCTGGTAAAAATAGTCGCAGGAAAAAATCCTTTCTTTACGATCATCTACACATCCTGCTTCATCATCTGTGCATGTTTGCAAGGAATCTGCCCTGTAGTTTAGGAGGAGTTGATGCCACAAGATTTAATAACTGAAATTAACAAAGGGCCATAACTCTGGTAAAAATGGTCGCAGGAAAAAATCCTTTCTTTACAATTATCTACACATCCTGCTTCATCATCTTTGCAAGTTCGCAAGAAATCTGCCTTATAGTTTTGGAGGAGTTGATGCCACAAGATTTTATAACTGAAACTAACAAAGGGCAATAACTCTGGTAAAAATGGTCGCAGGAAAAAAACCTTTCTTTACGATCATCTACACATCCTGCTTGATCATCTGTGCAAGTTTGAAAGAAATCCGCCTTATAGTTTAGGAGAAGTTGATGCCACAAGACTTGGGGACGTACGAACGTACGGACGGACGAGTGCAACTCTATATGCCTCCCACTTTGTGGGGGCATAAAAAAATGAACATTTGATATAAATCTACATTTTGGCTGTGATGATACACATTTAACTTCTCAAAATGAGACAATACACAAAACACTTAATAGCTAATGTGACACAATAAAACTGGGGTAAAGTATGTAACACATGTACACCGAGATAAAATTAAAACGATATGATATTTAAATAGATAAAAAGGGCACTTTCAAAGCTGCCGAACACTATAAATATGAAAAGTATAAAGGTTGTTGCTATTGAGCTTGTTTATCAAATGGAAATGGAAATGCCTATTACTGCCCATGCCTCCTATCCTCAGCTTGTGCGCAATTTAATACATACATCAATGAACAGTACAATTTGGACCCAATTTGAATGCATAGGGCGGTGAAGATGGAACCTTCAATGCATCATTTTCAGATTTATACCATTCCATGTTCAGCGGTGTATGGTCCCCAGACACAAGAATGGGTAAGCTCTTGACTATAAAACAAACTTGACCCTTTCTGCCATACATATGCCTTTTTGGCAAGGGCGAACAGTGTAGATTCAAATTGGCCAGCACATCTGTGCTGTCTTAATTGGATCTACACTGTTTGTTTTTTTAATTTATCAAACAAAAATCAAACAGTGCAGATCCCGATCAGATGGTACAAATGTGCCAGCTAATCTGTATCTACTCTTTTTGCACATGTAATGAAATGCATACCATGCTATGGAGTAAAGGGTTAAACCTCTGTTGAAATGGATGCTTGTTTAAACACCAGACAAGTTGTGATAAAGGTTTTTAGAAAAGCATCCTGGCGTAATACTCCGTTTATTATATACCTATTTTGCATGATTTAATAATTAAGGCACTGTTTTAATTTTTTCCAACAATTCATACAGCAATCAGCTTTTACATTTCATTTTTTAATTGTCATAAATAAAAAAATCCTCATGTAGTTTGGTTGTTTTTTTAAATAAGCAAATAGTAGATTTTGAATTATTTTTTATTGTTTCCTGAACAAGATTCATTAAATAATAATTTTGCTATTCTTGGAAGACAATACTTACTTAAACAGATTTTTTTATATAAATTATGCCGTCTTTCTATTGTTATGTATGGAAAAAGAAATTCATAGACAAAATATAATGATGTGTTATAATTTTTGTTTACCTTTTTAACCATAAACAATTTGAAATAAAATATCGCAGTTAAATATCAGTCAACTGAAACTAATATACATGCAGAAATAACAGGCAATTTTATCTCTAAATAGATGTATATGTTATTAACCCTTTAATTCATATATATGCATTTTTATGCATGTGCAACCAGTGTAGATGTAGATCAGCCAGCACATCCATGTCATCTGGTCAGGATCTACACTGGTCGTATCTAAGTAAGAAATAACCTAAGGAATCAAACGGCTCACAGTGCATATCCTGATCAGATGTCAAACCTATGACGGCTGATCTGGATCTACATTGTTTGCCTTAGTAATAAAGGCCTATATATGGATGAAAGGGTCAATTTTTCGCTCATGTACACTGAAAGTTTTGCTTCCCAGATGACTTCCTTTGCAGAATTCATTTCAGCAAAAGTGTTTGGAACAGTCTCAAACTGAGGAACACATTGGTCAGTCTCAAACTGAGGAGCACATTGGTCAGTCTCAAACTGAGAAGCACATTGGTCAGTCTCAAACTGAGGAGCACATTGGTCAGTCTCAAACTGAGGAGCACATTGGTCAGTCTCAAACTGAGAAGCACATTGGTCAGCCTCAAACTAAGGAGCACATCAGTAATGTCTCTGAAAGCATAAGTGAACATAAAATTTATTTAATATCAAACATTATTCCTTTCTATTAAAGAATCTATGGAAATCACTCCAGACATCTGGATCTGTCTGTTTAGTGTTTAAGATGGCTAGTTTGATTATTGTATTTTCTATAAAAAGACGAACATTCACCACAAAAATTAAAGTACAGTTTTTTTTATGTCATCCCCTTCAAATTCATTACAAAGCATTTACAACTCTGTTGTAATAAAGTTTACAATGACAAGTGAATTCTTTTTTGCAATACAACAATGAAAAATACAGGCCCACTGGGGTCAATAATGTTGGTTTTTTTTACTCCAGTTAATGGTGCCAGGCTGGAGTCAACCAGATATTCAACAAGGTTAAACAAAGGACAAACAACACCAAGAGGGACACAGGACACACAAAAACTTCATTTATCATGATAACTATATTAAACAAATAAAAAATATTGGTTAACTACCTACAAACTGTTTGCAATTACTGCTTCACAGCTAAGCTAGTGAATGCCACAGAACTTCACACTTTACAACATCTATCACATTTTTGCAACTATGAATTGTTAGTTTTTTTGGGAATGAAATTATCCAGATGCTCTTTAATTTGGCAAAGAAGAAACAAATATGAAATATGCAATCTAAAATTGTACAGTACTTTACTTCTTCATTTAAATTTACAGAACCTATTGACAGATTTTGAAAACCTTAGTGAAAAAAAACAACAAAACTTAATAATACTTTACAAACTTTCATTACTTCCATTGCTTTAAATCATTCATACTACTTTTAAAAAGAACTGTAAGGATAAATAGATATCAGGATCAATCATCCTTTAGCCTCTGACATTGACACTCTGTACTGGGTAGTCTGACCCAGAAAGTAGATTTCAGTGTTAAAAATTTCACAATCACACTTATGTAATTTGAATAATCATGATAGAACAGTGCCAGCTGATCTGGATCTACATTGTTGGCCCAACTTGATAACAGTCATATATTATAAAGTGTTTAAGTTTTAATTATTCATGGGCAATAAACTGTTACTCTATTAAATAATTTAATTTTCGAGAAAATGTTTGAGCAAATGTCGCATTAATACTATGTGTATACAAAAACGATTCAAGGTAATTGGCTATAATTATTTTACCACTTATGTATTGTGGAAAAGATTATCTCGAACATTGCAAACTGGTGATTTTAGTTTGAAAATGAGATAATGTTTTGCGATATAAATTTTTGCTTTTTTTCTGCTGTATATAATATTATTTATGTGATTTCATACAAAGACCACAGAAACTCAGAAATACTGCACCTGCAGAAATAACCTGCTATAAGGTACTGAGTAAACTATGTTTTTCATACCTCTTAAGTCAATTGGAAAGAGAACAAACAAGCATGACCTTAGAGGTATGAAAAAGGGTCTTGCATGGATTGCCTTCTTGATCTTCCGAACAGGTATGATGAGTTATTCTAAAATCAGTCCATATACTAAAATGCTACATCCTGGACACAACTACCAATACTCTAAGTGCTTAATTGTTAAATTGCAAGAATGAAGCATCAAGTATGACCTTCACCTTAGAGGAAGGGACACAGGTCTTGCATATGATGTGTTTTCTTGATATCCTAACACATTTTTTGTAATCAGTCCATTATTAAGAAATCTACAGCCTGGATATGACTGCCTGAAATCTTTGCAGCAATGAAACACAAATATACCCTTGACTTTGGAGGTTCGATACCTAAAATATATGGCAAGTTATTTTATAAGAAACCCATGTATGAGAAAGATACAGCCTGGACACAATCACCTATCCTCCATGACCATATAGATCAAACAATATGTGAACTTGACTTACAAGTCAGGATCAGGGTCTTGTAAGGTACATGTCTAATCATGAGCAAGTGTAAGTCTGGACATGAAAAATTCTGCTTTTTTAATTAGCCTTTTTCAGGAGCCATTAATAAAAGCCGCATTTAATGATAAAAATGAATGGGTGGTAGGTTAGTGTCACATGGAGGAACCACAACTTTCTGCATAAAACTTAAAAAAACACACTCCAAAATAATAAATGAAATATTTAAGCTTACCTAGAAAAAAATCCAAATGTAATGCCATTCAAAAGACTCTCTGGATAGGGAAAGTCCACTGCTCTCACATTCTGTAAATATATTTCAACAAAATATGTTGAAGCATTTTCAAAACATATCAAGTTAATCGTGAATGTGTATCCTCATATTGACTATCTCTTAGTTCCATCACAGCCAGGGTAAAGTATTTATTTAGATAAAATTTTACTCCTATATACTCATATTACTCATCTATAAATAGTTCTACGTGGTAACACAAGCTCCTTAATAAAATGTTAACTATAGATGGGGTCATTTTCCTACAATTTTCAATGTGTATCCTCATCTTGACTATTACTGCCAAGATTAAGCTTAATAAGGTATCATTTAACTCCTATTCCTACTAACCCATATAAAGTTGTACGGGGTCAAATTAGCTCCTTCATTAGGTATTTTGAACTTTACTATCATAGGGGTCATTTTTCAACAATTTTCAATGTGCACCATAGTGTCTACTAAGTGTAACATCCATCACGGCCAAGGTACAGCATTCAGTAAGGTGCCATTTTACTCCTTTTTCTATGTAGTACTTACCTATATATAGTTTCATGGGGTCACATTAGCTCCTTTTTCAAGTATTTTGAACTTTACTATCATAGGGGTCCATTTTTTACATTTTTCAGTGTGCACCATTATGTCTACTAAGTGTAACATTCATCACAGCCAAGGTACAGCATTCAGTAAGGTGTCATTTTACTCCTTTTTCTATGTAGTACTTACCTATATATAGTTTCATGGGGTCACATTAGCTCCTTCATCAAGTTTTTTGAACTTTACTATCATAGGGGTCCATTTTTCAACAATTTTCAATGTGCACCATTATGTCTCCTAAGTGTAACATTCATCACGGCCAAGGTACAGCATTCAGTAAGGTGTCATTTTACTCCTTTTTCTATGTAGTACTTACCTATATATAGTTTCATGGGGTCACATTAGCTCCTTCATCAAGTTTTTTTAACTTGACTATCATAGCGGTCCATTTTTCAACAATTTTCAATGTGCACCGTTATGTCTACTAAGTGTAACATTCATCACGGCCAAGGTACAGCATTCAGTAAGGTGTCATTTTACTCCTTTTTCTATGTACTACTTACCTATATATAGTTTTATGGGGTCACATTAGCTCCTTCATCAAGTTTTTTGAACTTTACTATCATAGGGGTCCATTTTTCAACAATTTTCAATGTGCACCTTTATGTCTCCTAAGTGTAACATCCATCACGGCCAAGGTACAGCATTCAGTAAGGTGTCATTTTACTCCTTTTTCTATGTAGTACTTACCTATATATAGTTTCATGGGGTCACATTAGCTCCTTCATCAAGTTTTTTTAACTTTACTATCATAGGGGTCCATTTTTCCACAATTTTCAATTTGCACCGTTATGTCTCCTAAGTGAAACATTCATCACGGCCAAGGTACAGCATTCAGTAAGGTGTCATTTTACTCCATTTTCTATGTACAACTTACCTATATATAGTTTTATGGGGTCACGTTAGCTCCTTCATCAAGTTTTTTGAAATTTACTATCATAGGGGTCCATTTTTCAACAATTTTCAATGTGCACCATAATGTCTACTAAGTGTTACATCCATCACGGCCAAGGTACAGCATTCAGTAAGATGTCATTTTACTCCTTTTTCTATGTAGTACTTACCTATATATAGTTTCATGGGGTCACATTAGCTCCTTTATCAAGTTTTTTGAACTTTACTATCATAGGGGTCATTTTTCAACAATTTTCAATGTGCACCATAAAGTCTACTAAGTGTAACACCCATCACGGCCAAGGTACAGCATTCAGTAAGGTGTCATTTTACTCCTTTTTCTATGTACTACTTACCTATATATAGTTTTATGGGGTCACATTAGCTCCTTCATCAAGTTTTTTGAACTTTACTATCATAGGGGTCCATTTTTCAACAATTTTCAATGTGCACCTTTATGTCTCCTAAGTGTAACATTCATCACGGCCAAGGTACAGCATTCAGTAAGGTGTCATTTTACTCCTTTTTCGATGTAGTACTTACCTAGATATAGTTTTATGGGGTCACATTAGCTCCTTCATCAAGTTTTTTGAACTTTACTATCATAGGGGTCCATTTTTCAACAATTTTCAATGTGCACCTTTATGTCTCCTAAGTGTAACATTCATCACGGCCAAGGTACAGCATTCAGTAAGGTGTCATTTTACTCCTTTTTCTATGTAGTACTTACCTATATATAGTTTCATGGGGTCACATTAGCTCCTTCATCAAGTTTTTTTAACTTGACTATCATAGGGGTCCATTTTTCAACAATTTTCAATGTGCACCTTTATGTCTCCTAAGTGTAACATCCATCACGGCCAAGGTACAGCATTCAGTAAGGTGTCATTTTACTCCTTTTTCTATGTAGTACTTACCTATATATAGTTTCATGGGGTCACATTAGCTCCTTCATCAAGTTTTTTGAACTTTACTATCATAGGGGTCCATTTTTCCACAATTTTCAATGTGCACCGTTATGTCTCCTAAGTGTAACATTCATCACAGCCAAGGTACAGCATTCAGAAAGGTGTCATTTTATTCCTTTTTCTATGTACTACTTACCTATATATAGTTTTATGGGGTCACATTAGCTCCTTCATCAAGTTTTTTTAACTTGACTATCATAGCGGTCCATTTTTCAACAATTTTCAATGTGCACCGTTATGTCTACTAAGTGTAACATTCATCACGGCCAAGGTACAGCATTCAGTAAGGTGTCATTTTACTCCTTTTTCTATGTACTACTTACCTATATATAGTTTTATGGGGTCACATTAGCTCCTTCATCAAGTTTTTTGAACTTTACTATCATAGGGGTCCATTTTTCAACAATTTTCAATGTGCACCTTTATGTCTCCTAAGTGTAACATCCATCACGGCCAAGGTACAGCATTCAGTAAGGTGTCATTTTACTCCTTTTTCTATGTAGTACTTACCTATATATAGTTTCATGGGGTCACATTAGCTCCTTCATCAAGTTTTTTGAAATTTACTATCATAGGGGTCCATTTTTCCACAATTTTCAATTTGCACCGTTATGTCTCCTAAGTGAAACATTCATCACGGCCAAGGTACAGCATTCAGTAAGGTGTCATTTTACTCCATTTTCTATGTACAACTTACCTATATATAGTTTTATGGGGTCACGTTAGCTCCTTCATCAAGTTTTTTGAAATTTACTATCATAGGGGTCCATTTTTCAACAATTTTCAATGTGCACCATAATGTCTACTAAGTGTTACATCCATCACGGCCAAGGTACAGCATTCAGTAAGATGTCATTTCACTCCTTTTTCTATGTAGTACTTACCTATATATAGTTTCATGGGGTCACATTAGCTCCTTTATCAAGTTTTTTGAACTTTACTATCATAGGGGTCATTTTTCAACAATTTTCAATGTGCACCATAAAGTCTACTAAGTGTAACACCCATCACGGCCAAGGTACAGCATTCAGTAAGGTGTCATTTTACTCCTTTTTCTATGTACTACTTACCTATATATAGTTTTATGGGGTCACGTTAGCTCCTTCATCAAGTTTTTTGAACTTTACTATCATAGGGGTCCATTTTTCAACAATTTTCAATGTGCACCTTTATGTCTCCTAAGTGTAACATTCATCACGGCCAAGGTACAGCATTCAGTAAGGTGTCATTTTACTCCTTTTTCTATGTAGTACTTACCTAGATATAGTTTTATGGGGTCACATTAGCTCCTTCATCAAGTTTTTTGAACTTTACTATCATAGGGGTCCATTTTTCAACAATTTTCAATGTGCACTGTTATGTCTACTAAGTGTAACATCCATCACGGCCAAGGTACAGCATTCAGTAAGGTGTCATTTTACTCCTTTTTCTATGTAGTACTTACCTATATATAGTTTCATAGGGTCACATTAGCTCCTTCATCAAGTTTTTTGAACTTTACTATCATAGGGGTCAATTTTTCAACAATTTTCAATGTGCACCGTTATGTCTACTAAGTGTAACATTCATCACGGCCAAGGTACAGCATTCAGTAAGGTGTCATTTTACTCCTTTTTCTATGTACTACTTACCTATATATAGTTTTATGGGGTCACATTAGCTCCTTCATCAAGTTTTTTGAACTTTACTATCATAGGGGTCCATTTTTCAACAATTTTCAATGTGCACCGTTATGTCTCCTAAGTGTAACATTCATCACGGCCAAGGTACAGCATTCAGGATGTGTCATTTTATTCCTTTTTCTATGTAGTACTTACCTATATATAGTTTCATGGGGTCACATTAGCTCCTTTTTAAAGTATTTTAAACTTTACTATCATACGGGTCCGTTTTTCAACAATTTTCAATGTGCACCATTATGTCTACTAAGTGTAACATCCATCACCGCCAAGGTACAGCATTCAGTAAGGTGTCATTTTATTCCTTTTTCTATGTACTACTTACCTATATATAGTTTTATGGGGTCACATTAGCTCCTTCATCAAGTTTTTTGAACTTTACTATCATAGGGGTCCATTTTTCAACAATTTTCAATGTGCACTGTTATGTCTACTAAGTGTAACATCCATCACGGCCAAGGTACAGCATTCAGTAAGGTGTCATTTTACTCCTTTTTCTATGTAGTACTTACCTATATATAGTTTCATGGGGTCACATTAGCTCTTTCTTTAACTATTTTCAACTTTTCTACCTTGGGGGTCATTTTTCGCTTATTTTCATTAAGTATCTGTGTGTAACTTCCATCACGGTCAAGGTAGGGCTTATTTTAAGGTACCATTTTACTCCTATTCCTGTGTACAACTTACCTATATATAGTTTTATGGGGTCACATTTGCTCCTTCTTCAACTATTTTCAACTTTACTACCTTGGGGGTCACTTTTCAGCAATTTTCACTATGTACCATCGTGCTGTCTTTGTGTTACTTTCACCACGGCCAAGGTAGAGCTTTTATTAAAGTACCATTTTACTCCTATTCCTGTGTAGAACTTACCTATATATAGGTTTATGGGGTCACATTTGCTCCTTCTTTAACTATTTTCAACTTAAATACCTTGGGGGTCACTTTTTCAGCTATTTTCACTATGTACCATCATGCTGTCTTTGTGTAACTTTCATCACGGCCAAGGTAGAGCTTTTATCAAGGTATCATTTTACTCCTATTCCTGTGTACTACTTACCTATATATAGTTTTATGGGGTCACATTAGCTCCTTCTTCAACTATTTTCAACTTTACTATCTTGGGGGTCATTTTTCGCTTATTTTCAATAAGTATCATAAACTTGACTGTGTGTAACTTCCATCACAGTTATAACTCCCTAAAATGTTACCTTTGCCATAAGATTTTATCATTATCACCATCATGTAGCATTTACCAATATAATTTGTAAGTTTGATGAATAAATAGGAAGAAAATGCAAAGTTATATGCAACATTGAGTTTTACTGAAGGATAGATAGATCAAGGCATTGACAGAGTGATCCCTATAAAATTTATTGGCTTTTCTTTTAAAAGGTGATGGAATAAAAACATTGCATGTTTTAGAAAACAATAGCTTACTTCTCTTCATCTCAAGCCTTTGTTCCCACAAGTTCTTTGTCAGATGGTCAGGTTTTGCCTTCTGATTTCTGATTTCAGAGATCCTACATATTGCTTGGAGCTCCATAGTTCTTACTTGAGGCTAATAACTGATTCTCTGTTTTGTGTGAATCCTACTGATTCCTAGTCTGTAGACTTCAGTTTTCTTTATCTCTGAAAACATGTTAAGACTAAATATGGTCTCTATAAAATGGAAGGCAGTTCAACTCTTTTGCTGGAACTGGTAATAATTGAGTCTACAACTAGTGAAGACAAGTGAGGAAATTGCTAGGAGCTTGCAAGTACAAAGTTCAGACAATCATCAATTCAGTTCAGTGAACACATTTTGGTAGACTTTTACAATTGGTTTTGTTTGTTTGTAATTTAAATTACATGACACTGTGCATGTCAGAAACTTATTTCAAAAATATCAGTAAATAAACAGAAGTCAGAAATATTTTATATAGTTATTTAGTCTTGACAGGGTATATATTGATGGTGACAGGTTGTCATATATGGCCTAAGCCACAGGTGGTAAATCTTGAAAGACTTCACATACGCCTTCAAGGAACAAAATAATTGTTTTATTATACTGCAAGAACTTTTCAAGGCAAATAAAATGATTAGAATAGATTGTTTTTCATTTATTCTCTCATTCAATTCCAAACAGATTATCCCTGTCCTAAGGACCTGAATTATATGTATGAGGCCATTTATTTTTGTGCATGACATCACTAATAAAGTCTATTAAAGAGCTTCAATTGACTAACAATATTTTTTTAACTTGGAATAATCTTATTTTGAGCTTTAAAAACTTGACACAACTGTTTTCTATAATAATTCAAGAAACCCTAAAGCATACTGCATAATTAATTAGGATACAATCTGTATTTTTACTGAAATTCAAAGCAGCATGGTTGATGACAATAAAACATTAAATTTAAGGCATATTCATATGTATGGCTATTCTGTAAATATGGCCATATATCAAGGACAATTCTTGTGAAAAGGGGAATTGCTTTGCTTTGCAGTGAAATATTACAGTTACAAGGCTGCAAAATACAAGGAAAAAATCAAAATTCATATTCAAAATAAACCGAATCTATTACAATGTAATTTACATACCCAGGATATAACAAGACAATGACATTAAACAGCAAAAATATAACATTTTACCTTCCATCAAAAGCGGCAACTCTTTCCGATCTAGACCTTTCACAAATGAAGAAATAAAACATTTGTGAACAACTAAGTCATCGTAAATGTAAACAAACAGCTGTCACATTTTAACGGAAATGGAATCATTGTACACACTCACCGGTTAGTCAAATAATCAGGCGGGATAACTCTTTCCTATCGGTCGATGAAAATTATTGGTCGTTCTTATCGGTCGCTAGTTTGTGTTCAGTCTTCAAAAAAGGAGTTAGAAAACGTTTCTTCTGGAAATATTGAGAAAGTTCGCAAAATTTCTTTAGGCAACCAGTATAATTTGTTCGATTAAGATATATAGTTTCTGCAGATTGACTGTAGGTAAGTTTCTTTCGCCGACTCCGGAAGGAATAGTGGTCGGCTCTTTGGAATTTAAAGTTATGTTGAAATATGTCTAAAGGGTTGTTTTGTTTCAAAGATAATTTTTGATATAGCATACACAGGGGGTCCAACGTATTTGGTTTTTGCGGAAAAGTAAGTGAGGGAGATGTTCTGTGCGGAATATTTCGTTATTTTGTGCATTTTTTTGAGCTATTTTGACCTGGTAAGTAGGTTTATATCACTGGTATCGAAATATAAATACGCCTACCCGGAGGGCAGATGTGTAAGCTCCACTCGGTTTTTCAACCTATGTTAGTAGAGGCCTTGACAAAAAAGTTATTGAATGTATAAACTGAAAGGTTGTTTGTTTACAAAGTGAAAATAGAAAATTGCGTGACTTGAAACTATGTTTTTAGTCAAAACATACTGTTCTTGGACCTATTTTATCTACTATTTTTTTAAGTTCAAACACCTTAAATGTTTGCCGTGGAAGTGGTAGCATTTTTATGTTCGGTGCAGAATCTGAATAACACACTCGTATGCGTTAGGTGTAAGTAAGACAAGAGCTGGTAACAAATGTTAATAATCAAAACAAAAGCCGATTTATTACACAAACATACGTATGTTCTTATCTATATATGCTAATGGACAAAAGTCTTGTCAGGTAGGAAGATTGAAATTTTTTGCATGCCAATTTTCAACACATTAATACTCTACCGGCAGTTTTGGCTCAAATTCTTAAATTCTTCTTTCATAAACATATGCATAACAAGAAAAGTATAACACACACGTGTTATATGTGGACGACATTCATGCTAATGATGTAATGTCCCTGAGCCAAGTTGTGGTTGGATCCATTTGATTCTAGATATGAAGTGAATAGTTGTTTGACCTATGATATGAAATAGAGATCAAGTATAAGTAGTTATATAAGTGGTAAATTTTATTGAATATCACATATGACTCGCAGTGATGTGATTATGATATCTTGAAGAATATCAGCATGGATGAAAGATCCCTGGCTAGAGGGAAGTGGATATTGTCCACATAAGTTAAGCAATGTAGTAAAAACGTTTTATTAGACTAGATATCACAAAACATAGACATGAGAACTTCTGACATAAATAGATGTTGCAATTAAATGATACAAAGTAAAAAGGTGTTTTATGCAATCCACATTAGTGGTAAGAAATCTTTGATCACAATGAAATTGTTAAAGGTTAACAAGAACCTTTCAATAGGAAGGATTCACAGCTACGTCATCTATTTGTGTTATCAGTACCACATGATACACATTTCTAGGAAGGTGGTACAATACAGTGTAAACAATGGTTCCTTGTTATAAGATATTTGCTGTTAGTTTAACAGAAAATGCTGAACCTTGAGTTAAGTTTCACTCATCTGACATAATCTGAGCATTCAAATGTTTAACTAAAACTTTGATTACAGTGTCAAGGTTTAAATTTGTCAGGGAAAAGGCAAGCATTAATTGAAAAGATTCATAGAAATTCTCATAGTATTTTCATATCAAGCAGTTAAAGCATGCATTATATAATCTTGAGCTGGAGGTGGTCAGAAACAGGTGCAGTTTCAGTATCTGGTTTATGATGTATCATGACTAATCTTGTCTGTATATTTATGTTAACATTATTGTAAAATTAATATGGCTAATTATGTATGTAGGTATTCTTACCAGTAATTAAGTTAATATACATGTACTTAAGGACAATAAAAACGGATGGTGGGGATAATTGCATTTTGACAAGGAAAATATACATATTATCAACATTTTTCACAGTTTCATGATACCGAATGCATTGCAGTAATTTAGATACCAAAATTATGAAAATTTATTTATAATAAAAAGTTATTGGGTAATAAAAACTGTACCCCGAAAATAAAAAAACACTTTTTGCTATATGTGACAATGAATTGGTTCAATCTGTTTCCTGTTGTTCATTGTCATTAAGTATATTTAATCAAATATAGAAATTAAAAGTATTGTTTTTGTTGTTGTTGTAATTGTTTTTCAGATGCAAGGCACTCAGGTATTTGTAACCAAGTATTTCAGGCAATAAACTCTTTATTGCATAATTTTGAAATTTAATTATTTTAAATTTTAATATATAGAAATTCTTATTCATTGATTTTAGCTATTTTGAAATTTGTTACTTAACATCTTAATTTAAGTAAGGTATTAAATGTTTTTAAGTTATCATCTTAACAAAGAAGATTTAATTAAGTCAAGCTGCTTAGGATTTTAGCAGCTTGCACTAGGTCTTTGCTGTATAAACAATTCACCATATTTTGTTGATTAAGTGTGAAGCCTCAATAAATTGTTAAGTTAACTCTCCAATTTGAGGTAAGGGTTTCACCTATTTGTAACATAACTTTTCATTGGGTAATAGGTTACTTTCTGTTAATTTATGTTTTAGGGTTTTGTCTTAGAAAACCTTAATATCAATTTTAGAATGTATCTTCAGTCTTAAGAAAGTTTTCGACAAGTAAAGTCATACAAAAGTCTTCATTGTGTTAACAACTTAAAGTTAGAAATTTGGTGCTTGTCTTTAGATGTGTTCATCATTGTGTTACATTGGAAATTTTATTTTATAATAACTTTGAATATTGATAAGTCCACCAGAATTAAAAAGGAATTTAGAACTTACAATTGGAGTTATAATTTATTCACCTGTTCCCAGTAAATAGTTGGGGACAGGATTGAGCTCGTGACCAAGAGACCCAAACGGTGGCTGCGCCGCTTGAGCCAGTTTTTCCCCCAAAACGCTTTATAAGCTCGGACATTCGTCTAGTGGCCACCAACCAACGGTCACATATTGAAGCTGGGGACGAGAAGGACATTATTATTAATTGTAGGGCGAATGGTTCCAAATTTATAGTACCATAATTCACAAGAGAAAATCTATATAGGTGCAGCAAAATTACTATTCTGCCATGCAAAATATAATGTCTACAGCTAAAAGATTGACTTAATTTTCTATACCAAAAGCGGAATGTAAGAGGCTCGAATAGGGTCTGGATTTCCTTCTGTAGGTCCTTTTCCTCCAACAAAATATCAACTGAATTTGCATGTCCACTTTTTAAAATTTTTTGCTTTGTCAATAATAAAATACAGCCGACCACATGCACTTATCCACTTTTTGAACTTCTGTTCATTTGTTTTTGGTTTTGGCTGGGTTAGAATATTATAACCCAGGTTTTGGAAAGGGTATAAAGATACATCTTTCATGCCTTCTTTGTCTGTATACCTCGAGTCACCTTTACAAACACCATAGCAACATTGTTGTGTCTTACTAAACCTTTTTTTTAAAGATCTTGGTTTCAGATGCATGCCTCAACACAAGCTAATTTATAGTAAACTGAATGCATGTCATACAAAATTTGTACCGCTAGCAAGGTTGCTAAGGTCAATTCTTATCAGTGAATCTATTTTTAGCATATTGGCTACCTGTGAATCCTTCCAATATTTACATGCAAAGGGAGAGCAATCAAACATAACTTCCGTTATTGAAAGGGATGTTCAAAAAGTTCTTCTACACCGTAAAAATCACTTAACAATTTCACTTCAAAAACTAAGGTTTCTACCCATAAAAACGTTCATAACAATACATTTTATTTCTAAAACAATAATTTTGAATGCATAAGTAACAAAAATCACATATTTACCAAAACAACATCTTTTTTGAACTTTTTTAGTAACCCTCTTATCTCTCTTGGGTCAAACTAGATGGACGTATTAAACATCATAGTTAAATAATAAATATAATACATGACCCATAATTCGTCCAGAAAATGTCCTCTTTTTCTATTGATGTCATGTCTGTAAAGCAATGTGGAATTTAGATTTCACGCTTTCAAAAGATATTATAGAAAACCACACCGGACAAGACTTTTGTAGCGGCGCACCTCGAAATATTGATGTACACTACACCTCTATTTCTTATCCCAGGTGTAGAGGTGCACCTTTCTAAATTCAGAGAACACCTCTATTTCATTGTTTGGACATATAGGAGCACCTCTTTATTTTGACATGCACCTTGAAATATAGAGTTGCGACTCTAAATATAAAAACAAACCTTTTAATTAGATATACATATATTTAATACACATAATGTCTAGTACAATGTTACTAGTTACAATGCATACACGTGCACACAGCAACATGACCACATATACTTGTCATTGCGCACAAAAGCAAAATATGTGATGCACAAATGTAGGAGAATACTTATGCACACATACATGCATATGCGCACACACACACATAAACGTGCGAGCACATATGCAGACAATCACACGCGCGCCTGAAGAAACATGTATGCATGCACATATGCATGCACACACGCACACATATGCATATGCCGGCATATACAAAAACAGACGCAAACAGGCACATATGCACATATACTTATGCTCATAAACTTACGCACTCACCCGCACACACTCATACAAAAAAGTAATTTGTTAAAAATAAGGTTAAAGATTTTATAATTTTCTGTGAAATGAACTGATAAGTTCACGCACATCAATTTTAGCGGGAAAAAATATAAAGGCGTTGACGTCGCCGACGTCACTTCCTCATTATGTTAATAGAAAAAATGTAAGCAGTTTTCTGACATAAATATTTTGATAAAGGCCATAGGCCGAAACGTCAATATTAATAAAATGATTGAAATTACTATAATGTTGTGTATTCCTATTAATAAAATGAAAATAAATTAATGAATAAATATTTAGTACTAGGGATTAAACGATGATCAATTATAATAAAAAATCTATCGTTTTTAGGATCGATTTTCAATAATCGATTACAAAGTTTAATAATTGATCATCGGTTTGCTGTTCTTTGTGCAGCTCACAAGAGATATCACTTTATCAGAACAAAAACAGTGTTTGATGTGGGCTGTTTCAAAAAAAATGGCTGGAAAAGTGAAAAAATAGTGAAAAATTAAAGTTCATAAAAATTCCATACTTGTTATTCTGTATTTTTTGCTCATTGAAACTGAGTACAGAACTGAAAAGATTTTTGAAATTGGTCAACTGATTGCTGAGATATTGTCATTTGAAAAAATGGTAAGTTAAGTGAAAAAAATGTAAAGAATTTAAGTTCATGAGTATAACTTGATTGATTTTGATCACTGTAAAGACTGTACAAACATATGGACCAACCAGTTTGCACTTTTTATACGCCTGTTTGAAAAACGGGACGTATTATGGGAACACCTGCGGCGGTCGGGCCGGCGGCGTCCACAGGGTTTCCACTCTCTAAGTCAAAGAGTTTTCATCCGGTCTTAATCAAACTTGGTGAATATGTTGGTGGGCATAATATCTCTTCCAAGTTCGATAACCAGCCG
Source organism: Corbicula japonica (assembly GCA_038501625.1). Taxonomy (NCBI): domain Eukaryota; kingdom Metazoa; phylum Mollusca; class Bivalvia; order Venerida; family Cyrenidae; genus Corbicula; species Corbicula japonica. The sequence continues at coordinate 419,675 of JAZAYU010000267.1, read as the reverse complement.
TTGCTTCCGGCACTTAAGAGTTATGGCCCTTTATTTAATTGAAAAATGTGGCAAATTAGCCAAACTTTTTGACGGGCGTATTTTGAGGCATTTTGGCACTCTTGTTATGAACTTAAACTCTTTACATTTTTTAAGAAACAGTAATACTTGTATTTTAAGCACATAAATTAAAATTCTTTGATTTATTTAATATAGGTCAATAAAGCTCCTAACTGGTTGGTCCATATGTTTGTCCAGTCTTTACAGTGATAAAAATCAATCAAGTTATACTCATATGTGGCAGAATAAAAATTTTATGGAGCTTTATTGACCTATATTAAATAAATCAAAGAGTTTTAATTTATGTGCTTAAAAGACAAGTATTACTGTTTCTTATTATTTAAATGTGTATTTCTGTTAAAATACATGTTGAAGCATCAAATATAAGTGCTTTAGAACTTGTGGTATTGCATAAAGATAACAAAATCATATTGTTAAGAAAGTGTGTCACACTCCTGACAACCACATAAGTGCAGTGTACTCAAAAATGTTTCATTAAGGCCATTCCTCTTTGGCACAATTTAACAAAACATGATTATATACTTCTAGGAAAAAACATGCTCTTGTTTTCATGTAAAGGATATGTTGACAGAATAGTGCAATATGTGCATAATGTCACACTCCTGACAAATTTAGCTGACATTTTCTGAAGGGAGCTGCAGACAAATATAATTTCAATAGAGGTGATAATATTATAATTATTGCATCTAGGATCATAAAACTTAATGATACACAAAACATTTCTATGTACTATTAATCTTTAAAGTCATATAAATTTATAAAGCAAAGATGTATTGATTTTCTTGAGGTATTTTCTCATCTACCACGCTTGACCTAATAGCATAAATTTTGATTACTTTAAGTATAATATGCTTAATTTTATCATTATTTGATGCCTTACAGTACATGCAGCCTGTGGGCTAGAATTGTGGTTTTTGTAAATGCTAATTCATACCAGAAAATACACAGAATTATATCCTTTAGTGATAATACCGTAGTTCTATACAAGGCCCATATTTCACGATGGTAGGGACCGAATTGTGAAACCAATTTCCGTCCCCAATTAATTGTTTTCCTATTTTTTAAACAAAATCCCCTCTAAAGAATTTCTTGTGTGTTTTGCATGCCTTAAGCTGAAGATTCTTAATGATATCATTTTGAAATTTGCTTTTTGCAAAATAGAAAAAAATATGCAGTATCATACGGGGCTCTGCCTACTGGGCGATTCGGGCGACATCGTCGCCTTTACTTTCCAAACTTCGCCCTAACAAAAATCATAAAATTAATATTTTGTTCTATGACATTCGATCTGTTCACTACGCTCCACCCGATTTACGAAATGCCCGCCTACTAGACCAATAAAAATACGAGCGTGCCCATGATTCGCCGATCGCCGATATGCTGAATTAACTTTTGTCCAATGGCAGCAGCAAGAAACTGTCAAGTCTTCCAGTGTTCAAATTACCAATCAACCCCAATCAGCATGATTCCCACTTGTCTCATAATTGATTGTTTGTACAACGATTACCAGTTAAAACTAGTCATTCTTTGGTGTAAGCGGTCGTCTGACAGGTCGTCCTTTGTCGTTCAATTCACAAAGAAGCAAACAACTGAAAAGTTGTAAAAAGTTGATTTAAACTTTCACAGTTTCAAGCTACCAGCTAACTGATTAAAGTTACAATAATAAATAATTGAAAATCTTGCAAAAATCGGCAAAAAAAGTAAGCACAATGAAATACAGGGAGGTAATAAAAAGAAACTACATTTTGCAATTTTATACAACATGTACAAGGACACAGTTAATTAAAGTCCTGACGCGAAAATTTTGTTAAAACATCAACGCAGCAATTGTTCTTGGGCAATATCTTAATTTTTTATTTCGAAAACCATCCAAAATATTTTCTTTTAAATGTATTACCGATATATGTTTAAGAAAGAAGAATTTTGACAAGAAGAATAACTACAGACAGACGCCAACATGACATAACAAATTATGAGTATTTTTGTTGCTAGAATACTAATAATGAATTCCTATAAATAAAATTCTTCTTTATTAAAGCATGTACACTGTTATTGTAAATGCTTCGATTATGTAATCGATGATTGATCGAAAAGGGTTGTTCAATTATTTCCGATGATCGATCATGATTTTTGTCCGATTATGAAACCGTATTTAAGTCTACAAACGGTGAAGGGTGTATCAGTGCGATTTGGACATGCGAGTGATGGTAGTTGGACATAACATATACGCACATTACCCTAAAAGCTCACTCGCTCACGAGCCCCTCACGGGGGCTCACTCACTAGAGCTTGCATATTATCAGTAATTGTAGTGAATTACATCGTCTTATTATATAAAATACATGCCCACATTTCAACTTTTTGCAAGCAGGCAACACTTGTTCATGGAACACCGAATTCTAATTACTAAGACTATTGACTCACTTTTTTGCAGGCTGGTGTGAAGAATGTATGAAGTGTTTATCCTGAAGGAAGGGTACAGCATTAAGGAGGGGCCAGGTAACCTGCTCTTTGACAGTATCCTGCATATTTGTTTTGCCTGTGATAGCAGGTAGACACAAAGGGATCCTATTGTCAAGTGGTGTCATCATTGTCTGGTAGTCCCCCAACTTTAATATGAAACTTAGTCATTAATGGTGCCTATAATTTGAAAGTATTTGACTGTCCTTGGAATATATATGCATGAACAAAGCCATCTGTGAAAACAATACTTTTGACAGTAAAAGTCATATTCACTTAATACCTTGAATATTTCATTGGCACATGATGTTTCACGTTTTTTACTTGCCCCTTTCAAATGCATCTTTATCATGAAAGCAGGCTGTCAACCAATTCCTATATTCCTATATTTCTCCTATATTTATACCCCCACAAACGAAGTTTGAGGGGGTATATAGGAGTGAGCTTGTCGGTCGGTCGGTCGGTCTGTCGGTCGGTCGGTCGGTCTGTCGGTCGGTCGGATGATCGTTTCCAGATGATAACTCATGAAAGGCTTGACAGAATTAAATAATTTTTGGTACACAGGTATATCGTCATAAGATACAGGTCAAGTTCGATTTTGGGGCTGGTGGGATCAGTGTCAAGGTCACTGTTACTAAAAATAGAAAAATGGTTTCCGGATGATAACTCATGAAACACTTCACAGATTTAATCCTTGTTTGGTAAATAGATGTAACATCACAAGATACAGGTCAAGTTCGACTTTGGGGCTGGTGGGGTCAATGTCAAGGTCAGTATTACTAAAAATAAAAAAAGGGTTTCCAGATAATAACTCATGAAAAACTTCACAGATTAAATCCTTTTTTGGTACATATATGTAATATCAGAAGATACAGGTCGAGTTCGACTTTGGGGCCTGAGGGGTCAGTGTCAAGGTCACTGTATCTTAAAAAAGAAAAATTGTTTCTGGACTATAACTCATGAAATACTTCATAGATTTAATTATTTTTTGGGACACAGATGTAACATAACAAGATAAAGATTAGGTTTGACTTTGGGGCCTGTGGGTTCAAGGTCAAGGTCACTGTTATGTAAACTTCAAAACTTCGTTTCCACTCAGTAACTATAGCTTGGAATGAGATTCTTAAATGAAATTTGGTGTATTGATGGTTTTTGTGAAGATGACTTTTGGGATTCAAGGCCTGTGGGGTCAAGGTCACTGTTACTAAAAATAGAAAATAAACTGTATGCTCAATAACTTTGGTTCAGAATGAGATATTGTGATGAAAATTGCTATATAGGTAGTGTCTGTGAAGACGAAACTTGGTATTGAAATTGGGCCTGATGGGGTCAAGGTCACTGTTACTAAAAATAGAAAAAATGGTTTCTGGATGATTTCTCATAAACAACATTTGGCACACAGTTCTTAGATAAAAGTTAGATAAAGGCCACTGTTACTAACATATTTAAACCATTTCTGCTCAATAAATTTAGAAGGAATGAGATATTGTGATGAAACTTGCTGAATATGTGGCTACTGTGAAGACGACACTTTGGATTGAAAGTGGGGCACATTATGCCATTGATTCGAAGCATTCCCAGTTCAATTATCAAGCATACATGTGGGGGTATTTAATCACTTTCAGTGATAATTCTAGTTTGGATCAGAATCCTATATTCTGAAAAGCCTCCTATATTCCTATATTTCTCCTATATTTTTATGTATATTCCTATATTTTTTATACGCCCGTTTGAAAAACGGGACGTATTATGGGAACACCTGCGGCTGGCGGGCGGGAGGCGTCCACAGGGTTTCTGCTCTCTAAGTCAAAGAGTTTTCATCCGATCTTTATCAAACTTGGTGAATATGTTGGTGGGCATAATATCTCGACCAAGTTCTATAACCAGCCAAATCCCCCCAGGCACTCCTGAATTATGGCCCTTGAATTGTCCAAAATTACTGTTTCCGCTCTCTAAGTCAAGGAGTTTTCATCCGATCTTTATCAAACTTGGTGAATATGTTGGTTGGCATAATATCTCGACCAAGTTCTATAACCAGCCAAATCCCCCCATGCACTCCTGAATTATGGCCCTTGAATTGTCCAAAATTTGGGTTTCCGCTCTCTAAGTCAAAGAGTTTTTGTCCTGTCTTTATCAAACTTGGTGAATATGTTGGTGGGCATAATATCTCGACCAAGTTCTATAACCAGCCAAATCCCCCCATGCACTCCTGAATTATGGCCCTTGAATTGTCCAAAATAAGGGTTTACGCTCTCTAAGTCAAAGAGTTTTCATCCGATCTTTATCAAACCTGGTGAATATGTTGGTGGGCATAATATCTCGACCAAGTTCTATAACCAGCCAAATCCCCCCAGGCACTCCTGAATTATGGCCCTTGAATTGTCCAAAATTACTGTTTCTGCTCTCTAAGTCAAAGAGTTTTCATCCGGTCTTTATCAAACTTGGTGAATATGTTGGTGGGCATAATATTTCGACCAAGTTCTATAACCTGCCAAATCCCCCCATGCACTCCTGAATTATGGCCCTTGAATTGTCCAAAAACTGAATTAGCGGTGTCTGCTCTCCAAGTCGAAAAACTTTCATCGGATCGTTACGCAACTTTTATGATCAGCATTTTGACGGCGTATTTTGTGTCAGTTTGGCACTCTTGTTAGTATTTGTTTTTGCTGATTAATGAAGAGAGTAAATATTGCTTTGATACTGCTTTTGCTTTCTTTTTCTTTTTTTTTTTCAAGAACAAAACTCAACTTTTAGATTGGTGAAAAATTGGCGGATGGCATTTACTTATGTTTTAATCTGATTCTCTAACAACTTTGTAGCCGCTAGGCTGAGGTTTCTGTGTATTAAGGCTTACCTAACAAAAACAGATTTTCACTTCAATGCAGTTGCAACCAAATGCAAAAAATGTTAAAGATCATTAAATTTTATTCACCAACTGCAAGGACTAGAGAGCTTATATTTGGTATGGTGTATGTGGTTGTCTAAAACGTCGAGATGGACCCCTGGGAAAAACATGCTTGACTGTGAACAAGAATTCTTCAGCTTACTTTTGTGGTCAGTTTTCCAGTTTGAAAAGAGTGTTCTCAAACTCTGTTGGAAAAGAGTGTATGCAAAAGAAGATGTCTTTACAAAAACAATAATTTTCAAAAGGCAAAGTCAAATAAAGGGAGGTAATAAAAACGATATTATTTGATAATTTGCAACAACTGTTTGTTAAAATAAATTGAGATAACTTTAGAATTTTTTTATTAGAATAATCTGCAAAAAAATGCATAGTTTTCTAGAATTATTGTTTTTTATGGAACCACTTAATGGATAAAAGTTAAATTACTGTTAAACTTCAATGAACCTGAAAGGTATTATGTCCATCTATTCCCAGGAAGGCTTTGGCTTGTGAAAATTACTGCTTTTGTATAGAAATTTAATGGCAGTTTGAATTAAAGTTCAGTTATGGTTAGAACTTGATAAGTTTTTATCATTTCTCTTGAACTTGTAGCAGTATTTTTTGTATTAAGGTTAACTAACTTATTTGACTGCAGTACTGTTCCATGCAGATTTAATAAATAAATAAATGGAATCATATTCCGAAACTTCTAGAGTAGTGAAGGGCAAATAATTTTGTATGATGTATTGCCTAGAGGTTCTCAATAGAGTTTGACCAAAGTAAATCCTTAGGGTCACTTTTGACTGAACCCTTTTGGACATTGTAACCCAGATTTTTAGACAAAGCTTGAGTGGATGGGTCGATGCTGTGTACAGTACTATATGTCATAGAAGACAAACTAAAACTGAAAAATCCGGCTTTTGTTTTCTGCATTTCCCCCTTGTTTGAATTTTCATTCAGATGCTGGTGATGTGCTTGATGGTGCTGATGTTAAAGTTAATGGTTTCCATCATTTTTACAGTGGACATTTTGGACATTGATAATTGTAGAAACAGTAAATGCACATGTGAAAATCATTTGTATAAGTGCAAGTAAATAAAACTATTATCAGTTCCAAACTCCTATATTTTGCCTCAAAATCATCCTAAAACTCCTATATTTGTTGCAAAAATATTCCTATATTTTTCCTATATTTTGGAGATGACCTGGTTGACAGCCTGTGAAAGATAACAATGCATATAAATTTTAAAGTACAAATCCTAGGCCAGACTTAAAATATTCTTTGTTTCCCCATCCCGACCCAGGCAGATGAATTATGGGTCGGTAGGTAGGTCAAAATATTTTTTTATTTGTAAGTTTTTTGAAGAATGATCCACATAAAAATAACTGCAAGGAGAATAACAAAACTATAAAATTTGAATAGGTACCAAGTTTACATGATTATAATTGTAGATGAATGCCTTTCTGCAAAAGACCAAGTCATCCGGATTCGTAATCAAGCTGGTTACAAATAAACGCATTTTCGTCTCCAGGTTTTAGTGCCAAATAAAAAAAAATATTATATAGGTTTCAGCGATAAAATTTTTCGGGTCGCAACGATTTTTTCGGGTCGGTCGTGGATGGGGAAACAAACAATATTTTATTTTAGGCCCTATTCATTTTATTTTTGAATATATTATCTGCATGAACAAAGCCATCTGTGACATCAAGAAGGATGACTTGTATTCGACTACTTTGTAGTTTGCCCCTTTCATATGGCTTTATATGGAACTAAATGATGCATGTACGTATAAAAATACATGTCCCTAATACTTGAAATAAAAAGCTATCTCTGACAAGAATGATAACTAAAATGATCACTCATGTCACAATATTTTTGGAGTTATTTCACTTTCAAATAAGTTTTAGATGACATTTAATGTTGCTTTTTACTTTCAGCCATCTGACATAAAGAATGGTAACTCCTATTTTACTTTTTATGCCCCCACAAAGTGGGGCATATAGAGTTGCACTCGTGCTTCTGTACGTCAGTCCGTCTGTAGGTAGTCGAAATCCTGTGGCATCAACTCCTCCTAAACTATCAGGTGGATTTCTTTCAAACTTGCACAATGATCAAGCAGGATGTGTAGCTCCTGTATTTTGACAGTTGTGGAATGGGAGGGAATCTGTGTCCTATGGACAGAGCTCTAGTTAAATCATTATTTGTAAAACTGTTATGTTATTTCAGGCCAGCAGCGTTCTTGTGGGTCTATCACACTTCTGAAGGGACCAAGGAATGTTATAGTGGATACTGGCAACCCCTGGGATAGGGATCTTATCATAGAAGGTTGGTTCAGTCCTAAGTTCTGTGTTGTAATTGAACCCATCAATCCATTTATATGTTTGTTTTTTATGTGCTACCAGTGTATATCCAGATCAGCAGGCACATCTGTGCCCTCTGATCTGGATGTATCTGGATGCTTCTTGGTCAGAAATAACATAATGAAACAAAAAACGAACAGTGTAGATCCTGATCAGACAGCACAGATGAGTTGGCTGGCCTGAACCTACTCTGTTTGTTCACGGGATAACACTCCATATCTAATGGAGTAAAGGGTTAATGTAGAATTTGTATGCCAGTTCAAGACTATTTATGTTCTGAAGGTTATTCAAACTATCACCAGTTAGTGCAATGGATTTTAAAAGAATTTGCCGGGTTTTTGCTCATGGTAATTTATAGAACTTTTAATTCCCTATACTAGGGATTTTTTGTGTAAGATCATAATACCAGGGATTTATCTGTCAAAAGACTCAGTGAAGTGAAATCACAGCAAATAAAGTATTGTCATTCATGAACAAAATCAAGATGGGGATTTAGTTCGTTTATTTGTTTGGAATTATTACTGACAACCAGATCATCTTGGAAAACATGTTTTTAGAAACTGATGACTTGAGGCAGGTCATAATTCAATGATAAAATATTGTAAAATTAATGTCAAAATAAAATTTATATGTAAAATACTTCTTTTAGTTTTAACATATTTTTATTGCTCTTCTATAATTCTCGAATATAAATGAACACGTGTAAATGTGTAAATGTACATTCATATCTGTAAATTCAAATAAGACCTGTACCATTATGAAAGTAAAAGAAATATTTATTTTAAAACTAGTATGTAAAAGGTACTGTGAATTCATAAATATTTGTCAAGTACTAATTTTGGTGGATTTTATGGGCAGATTGATCAGGGAAATGGAAAACCCTATGAATAAGAACAGGGTGGCTATACCACATTACTTTTTGGATGTCGTGCACACACAAAATCACTCACTCTCAAACATTCAAAGACAAATTTTGATTGAAAGTGTGAATTTTTCTCAAAATGTTTGAGAAAATGGCAGCCGATTGATAATTGGTGTTAAATGTCGATGAAAAAGCTTTTTATCAGGAGTACAGTGCTCTATGTTGTGTGTGCACGACATCCAAAAAGTCATGTGGTATAGCCACCCTGAAGAAATGATTTATTAAAATATTAAATCACAAATAAAAAAAAACATGAAAATGCTGTTAACCAAAAAGCACATATTTCCATGCTAACCAAAATAAATAAATTCATTCTTTGTAGTTTCTTCACTTTCATTCTAGGATTGAAATTTTTCTCTGTTTTGTCATAAATACATGAATAATGTGACAGCATTGGCAGCACATGGGCTTGGGCCAACTGGTATAGACTATGTGGTGTGTACGAGCACCCACGGAGATAAGGTAGGCAACCTGAACGTGTTTGACAAGGCTACATGTGTTCTTGGAGGAGAAGTCAGTCAGCATAAGAAGTACTTCAAACATGGTTTCTTTGAGGTATTGCCTGTGGATATTGGTAACCTTACTCCATAGATATAACTGTTATTGCATGGATTTACAGTGTAGATCCAGATCAGTCAGCACATGTCTTTGATCACAATCTACACTGTTCACTTTAAGATACATAATGTTATGTTTGACCAAGACATGACCTGTAGATCCAGATCAGACACACCTGTGCCAGCTGATCTGGATCTACTTTTTCTGCAATAAAACCCCTCTTTATAGAGTAAAGGGATAACATACATACTTTCAGCTGTGTTGTGGATCTTCAACTGGTTGGCTGATGCTGCTTTGTTCCTGCTGTTGTTTCTTTTTTTAATGTTTTGCTGTTTTGACATTTAAAGGGCTATTACATCCATGCAATCTTAAACAGAATTAAGGCAATTCATAATATTGACAAAAGAAGGTGTATGGTTAATTTGTGAAAAGGGCTTGGTTCACTAACCCTACATTTTGGCCCACATATTTGAAGAAATTACAAAGTTATCATAATCATAATATGAGTTTATTTTTTTTGTACCAACCTTATTACGTCCATAAAACACTATTTATTTAGTTCGATCTATGGTAGTTATGAATTTATCAAACCTAAACATTTCCCATAATGTGGCAAAAAGCGAGTTTTTTCGTTATTTTTCACTATTCAACCTAAGAATAAAGTATGAGCGCAGTTGAGTACCAACAAGAAATTAACCAAGTTTGTAATGTTTGAAAAAAGCAATAAAATGATAACAATTTGATAATGGTACTCGAATGCGCTCATATTAAATTTTTAACAAAATATATCTAAAAATACGAGTAGAAATCTGAATATAAAACTGCTGTTAATGTGATGCACCTTTAAAATGCATGATATTTTACTATCATCTTCCCGAAAAAATGTTAATTATCATTGTTTATCAATATTTTGAATCTTATTATTTGCCATTTGCTGTGCAGTAAAGCATAAATACGATAGAGAACGACCGAGACCGTGTTGTTGTTGTAGTTTCCATAGACGCCCTAGCAGTTTGTGTAAACAAAAAAGATCGTCGCATTTTGCCTTTAATGAGCAAGCATTTTAAAGGTATGACACTTTATTAATTCTGTTTGTTTGCCTTTTTTAAAACAAGTTTACAATAATGATGTTGAAAACAAAATATCGAGCAAATTCACATTTAACTTTAAAATTGTCCGGAAAGAAATTGTCCGAACATAATTCCAATTTGAATATCCGAATAGTAATCGGAAGTGTGGCGATTGCTATATTATATTTGTAATATAATAAAATATTGTAAAGAAAACCAAACAAATATAAATCCACAGATTAGAAATTTAATTTCTGAAAGACGTCGTCTGCAATAATGGCAATTTAGTTATAAGTACTACATAAAAAGAGCGCCACTAACGTACGGCGGCATTGGTACATTGGAAAAGTCACCGCCTACCGACCGAGCTACCCGGGTTCGAATCTCGGAAGAAGACAATGTTTTTGCTTTTTTTAATTTTTTTTTTGGTATGAATTTATATTATAATTTTTTTAATTATATTTACTTGTATTTTTTACAGAATGGTGAAACATTACACATGTATTATCTGCAAGAAGCGCGTGAAACCAACAGACAGGCGTCCTATCAGTGACCCTATAAGGAAGTATATTCAGAAGCAGTTAGCGATGAGTTGTTCTGAAAATGATGTAGCTTGTGGTGCTTGTCGAATTAAATTGCACAAGAACAAACAGAAGTCATTAACACATACATCAACTCACACTACCAGTAATGACAAGGATGCAGACTATATCCCCCAGCCATCAACATCTAAGAAGTTTTTCAGTCCACCCAGTGTGAGTAACCAAGTCCAAAGCCTTACATAACTAGAATTTATTTTTTAAGTAATATAAGCGGACTTTACTAAGGTTATATGGTTATGCCTGTCGGTAATTTTTGATTAGAAATGAATTATTTTTCAACCAGTTAAGTAGACCTGCTTTTTAATCAGATTTAATTTTAATATTGTAATTTATGACAATAATACTTGGTATTCCAATGTTCACAGGAAAACCTGTAATATAGGCTGAGCTTCTACAATATACAACATGATATATCAGCATCTGATCAGTTATTAGTCCTAATGCAAACCGGACCAAGTACTGGGTGTGCAAATAATTATGTGTAATTTCTTGTACACACCGACGTCTTGAAATTATTTAAATACTTGTTGCACCAAACTATCTTGTTCTAAGAACATGAGCTTTGTAAATAAGAAACAAGTATGCTTAATAGTCTTCTTGTATGGTTTGAAATATATTTTACAGGTGACACTTAAGATTGCATCTACCGGCAGGAGTCATTCAAGATGTTTTGTCTGCAAACGACCTGAACCAAAGTTGGTCAGTTTGTCAACAGAAGGCCGTTTCAGCGCTTTCCTTGACCACAATATTTTAATACCTTCAGATGCTAGATGCTGTCCAGTTCACATTAACGATGGATCACTTTTATCAACAGCTCTTGGTACAATACAGACAGTAACAGACACATCACACCTTAGTCGCACGGCAATCAATGATCTGCTTCAAAAAATGCGAAGCGCATGTTTAACTCATAATAAATCTTTAAACTTTGACTCCCTGAATGAAACTGACTACCCAGCATTAACTGGACTTACTCGTCAACAGTTTGATGACGTATGCAGGCACCTGACCGACAAAGTTAAGAACACACCAAACAGATCTTCAAGAACAACTATCGGTTTGTTTCTTTTGAAGTTGTTTTCTGGCATGTCCAATAAACTTTTGGCGACAATTTTCGGGCTAAGCAAGTCCAGTGTTCGTCGGGCAGTTTCCACAGTACGCCATTCCTTTATGCGAAGTTTTGTGCCCTTGTACCTCGGGATTGAAAGCCTGACTAGGGAATCAATCATTGAAAATCACACTCGTCCTTTAGCAAAGGCACTGTTTGCAACTAATGAAAACCAATTGATTTTAGTCTTGGATGGGACATACATATACATAAACAAATCAAATAACTTTCAGTTTCAACGACGTACTTATAGTATGCATAAAGGACGCCCTCTTGTGAAACCAATGGTAGTCGTTACCACAACAGGCCATTTTGTTACAATAGTAGGGCCATATTTAGCAGACGGCAAAAACAATGACGCAGCCATTTTGACTCACATGCTACAGGCAAACATACAAGATATCCGTAACTTCCTGCAAGAAGGAGATGTCGTTGTAGTCGATCGTGGGTTCAGAGATTCACTGTCACTCCTTGCTGACCTTGGAATCGAGGCACAAATGCCAGCAATTGTGAAAAAGGGACAGAAGCAGCTGGCGACTGAAGATGCAAATGCCAGTCGTCTTGTGACAAAGGTATGTATTATATTTCTAACATAAATCGAAATATGGTAACAAAAAGTACAGCGCCTAGGAAAATATAACGGCCATTTGAGATTCGAACTCATACTTGATATGCCAAGAATAGCACGATAAACCAATGCTCTAGAACCCGACCAGTAACATATGTCTGATTCTTATTATTTTTAACAAAAGCAGCGGTTTTAAGAATTATAATAATTGTATCATAATACATTAATGCGGAACATCTTTATAGTAGCTTTATTATGAGCAAAATATTTTAATATTTGAGTACATAATCACAAACTACTGGTTAATTCATTTTCTTTGTGTTGTCAATTTCAAGATTCGTTGGGTGGTAGAATCGGCCAATGCGAGAATCAAACGGTTCAAATACCTCGACCAAGTTATGCCGAACAGCCAGGTGCCATTTATAGGCGACTTTGTTCGTATTGTTTGTGCCATTTCCAACAAATATTTCCCTCCTATCAGTTCACCTGACCAAACAGACAGGGACAAGGAAATGGCCACAAAAATGTTACAGCAGTGTGAGAAGTCCAACGATTTAAAGATTGCGATAGAGGATATGGGTTTAAACAGGAAGGTCAAGGTTTGGAAAACTGTTAATGAATGTGATATTTCTAACTTTCCTCGATTAAGTGATGAACAGTTAAGTAACCTTACATTTGGTGTTTACCAGTTACGTATGAGTTCAAGCTACATACAAGAACATTTAGAAGGAAACTGTGACATACATGTACATGTTGATGAACCTGGTCTTTTATCTGTAAAAATGCAAAGTCGGCATATTTCTAGCAAGAAGTATATAATGTGGATACGTTTTAATGATAGCGCCATTGATGCATGGTATTGTCAATGTAGGGCAGGTGCTCGTGTTGTTGGCATGTGCTCACACATAGCTGCCATAGTATGGTTTTTGTCGTCAGCTAGGTACCAGGGAAAGGAAACGTACGGTGTACGCGACTGGAGCTTGCATCTTTCTGATGCTGCCACATTTCCAGTTGATGATGACTCATCTAGTTGTGAAAATGAGTAAATGTTATGTCACATAAATATATTATGACATAGATGGGCGTACCCATATGTGTTCATAAATATACTGCGCGTGTTACATGGAAACGGAACTCACGACTGAATAATGCTTCTATATTATCGTCCACAATACAAAACGACGTCACATGAAATAGGGTGGTGGGCGGTTTAATAATAGATTTTATAGTATAATGTGTGCTAACGTCTCACAACTACTTTCCTTGTATATTTCGATATTGATTGCATGTTCTTACAACTTATATGCTTGCCAATATTTGTGTGCACTCGGCATTGTAAGCAATCTGTTTTGTGTGACATTAACATTATTTTTGTATTGTAAGAATTATGTTAGTAACGGATAGGCTACTGTTAATGCGTGTAGGCATTATCCAATACTTATCTTTCGTATAAGGCCCGGTCACACCACCCGAACGTTGCTGGAGAGTCCATTGAGCGGTGTAAAAAATCTATCACAGCTCGTAACCGTTTACCACCGTTAAACATAAGTTGGACCCCGTGAAAGCAACGCCATATACGCTCGACCACCGCTGATGTTGCTCGAGTGGCCCTCCAACCGCTCCGAAAGTTTTGAGCTGCACAAAATATTGTGAGCGGTGAGAAGGGAAAAATTTTCCGCCCCGGCAAAGTTCACCCCCGCTCCACTAACGCCCAATCAAAGTTTGGCACCGCTAGACGCAAGTTCGTTGACGCCAACGCCGATTTTCTTGAATGCTGCATCACCGCTGCTTCGCCAGAGTTGCCTGGGTGGCGATTAAACGTTGCAAAAACATTAGTGGAGCGCTTATAAGCGTTTTACGAGCGGACACGGGGTTGTTGGAACGGTCTCGAGCGTTGAAGCAGCGAGCCACGACGGCGATGAACTTTGGTTTGGCATTGGTATAAATGTGTGTGAGCGGGACGCAGAACGCCGCTATACCAAATCCTCGCGTCACTGCTATACCAACGCTCGCTACCGCTAAACAACGCTAAAGCAACGCCGACTTAAGCGGTGTACCGCTAAACCAACGCCCATGTTTTCGATTTTTTTTTCCATTTTGTGAGCGGTGACGATCGTTTGGTCCACCTCCCTACCGTTCAAAAAACGCTCTAGCAACATTCGGTCAGTGTGACCGGGCCTATACATTTTAAACGGAGGTACAAATTAACATTTTCAGTAATTTTTCTTTCATAAAGATTTTGTTAAAGTTTGAACATCGCTGTATGCTACAAGAGACAGAATAATACATGTGTTTATTCATGGAATATAATTTTTGCATTTATTTGTTGCTGATTTCTGCAAACTGCTGGTGGCGCATCGATGAAAAGTCGCCATTAAGTGTTTTCATAAATTCAACCGTCTTGTAGCAATAGCCTAACGAAAATACCGCCATTGAAAATGGTTTTATCTCGACATAAGTTCTTGTCTTTCTATATTTGTGTTGTCGCTTTGGCATTAGCGAAAAGTTGAAATTATAAAGAGATAAAAATGTGTTAGATTGGCAACATTTAGCATCATTGCTAACACCAAGGCACCGATACGACGCTGACAGAAATCAGCCTGCAAAGTAAGTACACGTTGTCAAAATTATTACAGTAGATACAGATCACAGAACATAAACCTGTCTACTTAGTTGTGTATGTATATTTGTGATAAAATGTAATGAAAATGAGATTATTGATAATTTTCTCAAATATGTCCGAAATTCAGGTATATCCGAAAACTGGTGTAATTCATAACTATTCACGTTCATATGATAATTTATTTAACATTAATCAAACTAAAATAAATTGTAAGTTATTGTATAATTATATTATTACTAATATTAAAATGTAACCGCCAATTGGTGTTATACACATTTAACGTCATGTTACGTTAACAACGTCGAAAATGCATGTCATTTTGTAGACGTACATGGTTCGAATTACTGGGTAATTTTGACGTCGTTTGTGAAAATATAATAAAAAGTAAATGTATTTTAAGCAATAGACACATTAATTGTAAGATAGTGAAACTCTGGTTAAATTTTGGTGTTGGGCAATTTTTGATGGTTTGTGAACCAAGCCCTTTGTGTGTATCAAATACCCGGGGCACGTCAGCGTCAATATGACGTCGCTTAGATCTCAGGCATCATTTAAGTCAAGTGAACATCGCACCTTTTCCACAGTCACCAGCAATTTTCTCGCACTTCTTATGCCTGTCTATCCATTTGCTGAATATTTCTTTGTACCAGTCTTAATTGAATGATGATACAATCATCTGAGACTGTTTTGTAAGTTCAGTTACACGGTCTTTAATGGAACAAACTTCGATGGACAGCCGGCCGCTCCTAGGATCATCTTGGATAGACTCTCTTCCTGTTTTAAAACGCGAGTGCCACCTGTACACACAAGCTTGACAGCATTTTCTTTTATTTTCCTGTTTATTTAATCATTTTCAACGTATCCCTCGGTGATTTATTTAAAGCAACACAGAATTTCAAGACACTCCCTAATTCAGCGTCACCTTTCGACGTCATAACTTTTCAGCTTGGAATGTCACAGACTGTAAAGAAACTGCTATCTATATGATTTCCGTTACGATGGCGTCAATGTTTAAATTTTTCATCAACTGTCATTATGAAGTCAAGTTTTCACCTGGCGTTTTCGCGCTATTCTTGCGTCAGCTTATGTGACGTTTATGAAGTTTACATTTCTTGTAACCATTTTAATTTATATCATATTGTGGACTGCGCCGAGACATGTAAACTAGGTTGCTAAGGTTACCAATATGTCCAAACATAATTATAACTCGTTCTCCTTGTTTAGGGACTACATTATGGACAAATTCAGGTATGCATGTGCAAAATTGTAAAGAAAAACAATGAAAGACAAGGGAGATATACACAAATTCTACGAACTTTCGGAACACCCCTCGTATATGCATTTTTACCCATGTGCGACCAGTGTAGATCCAGATCAGGCAGCACATCTGTGCCGTCTGCTCAGGATCTGCACTGATTGTCTTTGGTCAGAAATAACCTAACAAATCAAAAAGCAAATAGTGCAGATCCTGATCAGACTGCACAGACGTGCCGGCTGATTTGGATCTACACTGTTCGCCCATGCAATAAATGTGTGTCTATGGAGTAAAGGGTTAACTAATGTTACTATATATTCAATATCATTAAAAATTCGGTAAGTGTTTAGATGATCTACGTAAATACTTCAGGAAAAACTTAATCCTTTTATGTATTGTGCACGTTTTACCCTTTACTCCATACATATAAGTTTTATTGCATTTACGACCAGTGTAGATTGAAATCAGCCTTTACATCTGTTGCCTTATGATCTGTATTTAAACTGGTCACCTCTTGGTCAGAAATACTTCAATAACTCTAAAAGCAAGAAGTCCAGATCTTTATCGGTCAGCATGGATATGCCAGCTGATCAGGATCTACACATTTCACCCATGGGGTTACAGTCATATCCCATGGATTAAATGGTTAAAGAAGATGTTTGCACTCTTTGTGTGTTGCTAATTTTCAACTTTTTGGCTCTAAATCCCTTTTGTGTTTACAATGAGGATTTAGTCAAAATATTTATAATACTTGGAACATTTTTAGTACAGTACATTAGTTATAACAAGTCAGTCATACATGAAAAAAAATTAAAACAGAGTTCATCAGCAAAAACTTTTAAAAAATTTGATATTGTCATGTTCTTTTCAGGAGAAAAATACAATGCAAAAATATTAAACTAACCTATAATTATATGTAGTAAGTTTATAGTTGTCTAAATACCCAGAGTATCATGTGACTGTCTACCAATTCATATTCAATTATTATAATTATACTATCAGTACATACTTTATTCCATATCAAGTATTAAGGTTTAAAAGAAAATAATTCATTAAGGTTTTAACCCGTTCCTCCATATATACCCATTTTACGCATGTGCACTGGTCACATTTTGGTTAGAAATAACCTAAAGAATCATAAAATGGATGTGCCAGCTGATCTGGATCAACACTGTTCGCCCATGCAATAAAGGTCTATGTATGGAGGAATGGGTTAAGGTTTTAACAAAAACAATAAGTGTCTTCTTACAAAACATTAAATAAGTATTTTCTTCTTATTTTTAAGACAGTTACAGGCATACACTTTGCTGGTAACAAATCATACAACAGTTATGATTATATAATATATTATGAAAAGAACCTTACTTGGAACATAGTGCGTAGGACAATCGTGTTGAACAATGGCAGAGCTAACTCAATATGCCCCATATGTCCAGGGCAGTGCTGGGCTGCTAATCCACATGTGGAACATGCATCTCGAAATTCTGATGGCCCTGTTTATGGAATTTGATTATGTTAAAAAAAAATAAGACATGCAAATATTTTTTTCGCATTAGTTTCAAGTTTAACAATTTTGGCAGAATCAAATCCAACATAACTTTAATGCCACATGAAATATACATACAACAAGTTTTCTACGAATGCTGGACACTGATGAACTGACCGATTGATTGACAGATAGATTGATTGCAGACCAAATTAAGATTTACTCACCAGTGTTTGAAGTTCCATATGTATGTATAATGTGTAAAATACCAGGAAAAATGTCCAAAAATGGATCAAAATCCTCTAAGGGGAATTTCAAAATTAAAGTCTGAATAATAAGTGCTTTAAAAAATTAAATTTTAGTTCAAAATACTTATTACTATTCATTAGGTTTGTTCTTGTGGCATGTTTTAACCAAGTCAGCCATTACATCTATGCAATTTTATCAAGATATACACTATTCCATATGTATCATTAATAGTCAGACATAAAATTAAGGCTACCCTATGAAAAAGATCAGTATACCTAATGCTGGATCATACAGCCCGCCCATGTTTGCATGACCAAGACTGTCAAATGTCTCCACATTGGTGATTTCTTTGACACTGAGAGCTCTAATCTCTGTTGGAGAATAGAATCTAAACTTGACCCTCTCTATTGCAAACTGAGGGTTGTAGTCCTCACGCAGATCTTGCTCCATCCTGAAACTAAACCCAAGTTAAAACTTAACACTTTCCTCCATATATACACATCTTTATGCATGTGCGACCAGTGTAGATCAAGATCAGCTGGCACATCTGTGCCACCTGAGCAGGATCTGAAGTGTTCGCCTTTTGATTTATTAGGTTATTTCTGACCAAAAAGCAACCAGTGCAGATCTTGATCAGATATCATGGATGTTCCGGCCGATCTGGATCTACACTGGTCGCACATGCATAAAAATGTGTATATATGAAGGAAAGGGTTAAATCTCCTGTTGTTCTCCTTTTTTTTCTCATAAACATTATGTTAGGGAAATGCTAGTTTAAAAAAAATAAGCACTGTGAATAAATTGTGAAATCAAAGCTTCATTATCCCTTTAATCCATATAAATGGATTCTATTGCCTGTGCCACCTGTGTAGATCCAGATCAGCTGACACATCCATGCCATCTGATGTGTATCTACACCCGGTTGCTTCTTGATCAGAAATAACAAATCTAAGGCAAACAGTTTAGATCCTGATCATACCGCATGAATGTGCTGGTTGATCTAAATCTACACTGTTTGCAAATGCGAAATAAGCAGTATTCATGGTTTCAAGGATTAAATTATTAATAAGCTTAATTGTCATCCATATACAATTTAAAAAGCAGGATGTTTTACAAATCAAGATCTATAATCAAGATGGTGTGAATTGTGATCGACAAATTTTCGTCACTTAAATGAATTTCACTGCACAACAAGTCTTACAACTTGCTACCAGTGCCTGAGCTTCAAAACTAAAGTTAGAAGGCAATAATTACTGAATGATCATTATCTTTAAATAGAGCATATTAGCTGGGCCAAGCAGCTTTTAGGTTGCATAACAACAAATCACACAGTATCTCTCTGTGGTCTATTAGAATGAAGTCTGTTTCAATATATATGGGCTGTTTAAAAAAAAATGGCTGGTTTGGGTTTTCCTCTTATAAAAATGTACAACAAACAGTTACTTCCATATTCCTATTTTGCAAAGGTGTCTCATCATGCCCTTTAAAAACTGTGAAGTTTCATCAAAATAGCACCATCCGTTAAAAAAATATTCTAAAATAATGGGCAAAAAATGTCAGGAGTGTGACAAAAAAAGTGTGACACTTTTCAAAATCACATTTGTTCAGACCATTATTTTACAAAAAGCTTGAGTAAAGACAAGTTTTAGCATTGTTTTAGTAAAATGTGCATTTATTAGGCATCAAATAATGATAAAATTAAGCATATTATACTTAAAATAAACAAAATTTATGCTATTAAGTCAAGCCTTGTAGATTAGAAAATACCTCAAGAAAATGAATACATAGATTTTGCTTTATAAATTTATAGAACTGTAAAGATTAATAGTACATAAGAAATGTTTTGTGTATCATTAAGTTTTATGTTTCTAGATGCAATAATTATAATATTATCACCTCTACTGAAATTATATTTGTCTGCAGCTCCCTTTAGAAAATGTCAGCTAAATTTGTCAGGAGTGTGACATTATGCACATATTGCAATATTCTGTCAACATATCCTTTACACGAAAACAAGAGCATATTTTTTCCTTGAAGTCTATGTCATGTTTTGTTAAATTGTGACAAATAGGAATGGCCTTAGTGAAACATTTTTGAGTACACTGCACTTATGTGGTTGTCAGGAGTGTGACACACTTTTTTAACAATATGAATTTTTTATCTTTATGCGATACCACAAGTTCTAAAGCACTTTTATTTGATGCTTCAACATGTATTTTAACAGAAATACACATTTAAATACAGTACAGCTCGGGTGTCTTTTACATTTTTCACTCATCGCCGCGTTTCACTGTCAGCGCGACATCCAATTTTTTTCGGGTGATCACGGGTGATCATTGATCTTGCCACCGCGATCACCTGACAAGAAAATCACGGTGATTTGCCGCGATTTATCAGCGTGAATCGCGGTGAAGATTTACCGGTGATTTAAAGACATTCTTCCAAATTTATTTATTTAAAAAGAAATATGTTGTTCGTATTTTCGTATCAGAGAAAAGATCTGAAACTTGATCAATGCATAAATATATTATTTGAAACACTGGAGTTTTCCACACCTTCCGTGTTGACATAATCACCTTTGTACTTGCCCCGTAAATTGCTGCCTATTATGCTTCTAAGTGGAATGTTGTCACGGTCATTGCAGAAAGTGAACAACAATTATTAAATTGGTTTATTATTTTACGACAAATTATAAGAATTCATTGACAAGTAGAGTATTTACGCCTCAGATCGGAATTCAATGTCATTTATAATACGAGTGTAATTGCGATTGAAACACACAGTAAACTGGACATAATAGATCATTATCGAGAGAGAAAAGTGAATAAAAATTGTGTCGTTCTTACCTTATCGTTTCCTTAGTTGTTATTTTGATGAAAGATAAATATATAATATTCTTTTTCTTAAGTACTCCGAACATGTTGAGAAAATAAATAACGGTGAAAATATAACAGCCAAGTACATTATCTACATGTATAAAATCCATCTCGTCGGTATTTTTCCCCAATCCCTTCCTAAAACATCTTCATTTATGAGCAATCAACACCTGTTTGAACACCTGTGTGATCAGCATTGTATATTTCATCATCACTTCTGTTTATTCACTTCAAAAAGAACGCCGACGAGTAATACTGATTTTCCGAGATCAAAGGTGCTGTGTTGGGTAAAAAAAATATTGATCAAACGTCAGCGTTTTTTATTCTTAACAGATTGACTCATTTGTCAACTCTCAACAAAAAAATTAAAATTGCTCGAAACAAATTAGAGTTGTAGATTGTTTAATCAAAAAATGCCTTGTAAAATCAAAACATGCTGGAAATTAATAGCATATGCCTGTCACAAATGTTATTTAAATAAACAATGTTTGTGTTCACGACTTACTCATTACATTCAAAATGTTCATTCAATAGTTGATTTGTCGTTAAGTAGTGTGTCATTTTTGTTTGGGAATCAACTAAGCTGTTGATAATTGGTGTTTTATATGGATTAATTAACTCCAAGCTTCTTACGTTGACAGGTAAGCACTTTCAAAATAGTTATTGATTAATTCATGTCAGTTTGCAAAAATCGGGCGTCGGTGATACAATCAAGCTCTGTTATATTAAAAAGTTATTACATTTATTAAGAAACTCGATATTTTCACAGAAGATACGCAAACAAAGAAAATTGTGTTTTTTTTAATGCTGACGAATCAGCACGTCCAATTACGCGACTAAAATTTTTATATTATTTTGATACAATGTTACGTTCAAATTGGTTAAAGAAAGAATGTTTTACATTAAAAAAATACATTTTAATACACTCCTTTTTCGAAAGATTTTTCACCGCGATCGACCCTGAAGCTAAACTGCTGACAATGAACACGAGAAGAGCGAGAATGACTGCAGAATTATCGCCGCGAATCACAGCAAATCACCCGAAAATCGCCGCGTCGGAAGGACATATTCGCGGTGAATTTCCACCCGGACTGATTTATTAACGCGGTGGACGGGTGAAAAATGTAAAAGACACCCGAGCTGTACTGTAATAAGAAACAGTAATACTTGTTATTTAAGCACATAGATTAAAATTCTTTGATTTATTTAATATTGGTCAATAAAGCTCCATAAAATTTTTATTCTGCCACATATGAGTATAACTTGAATGTTTTTACTCACTGTAAAGACCGTACAAACATATGGACCAACCAGTTTGGACTTTTTATGAACTTAAATTCTTTACTTTTTTTTCACTTCACTTGCCATTTTTCAAATGACAATATCTCAGCAACCAGTTGACCGATTTAAAAATCTTTTCAGTTCTATACTCAGTTTCAATAAACAAAAAATACAGAATAACAAGTTTGGAATTTTTATGAACTTTAATTTTTCACTATTTTTTCACTTTTCCAGCCATTTTTTTTAAACAGCCCATATGGTGTTTTTTTCTCATTATCTGGGGGCCTCTTAACCCTAAGAAATCAGCCTGGCTTGTTTGCAGACATATCAGGAAAAGAAACGAAAGCAATTTCATGCCAATATGTTGTTTGATAGAGGCAGACTAGTTCCGAAACAGTGAATAAATATTTTTGACAAAGTATTCACCATACAGCGTTTAAAATGGGGTCTGTTTGGTTAGAGACCAGTAATTTTCTTACCATTGAGCAATCTCCTTCGCAGAGTTGTCGTTCCTTACTCTCACTTTACATCTCTGCGAAAGGCTCAATGTCAAGATTTTTGACCAAACTCGGCAGCCTTATTTTATACAGTCATAATTATGAATTTGAAAGCTTGAGGTAAAACAAATGACTGAAATCTTCACTATCTTTCATTAAAACTGAAGAAACCCATGCTATTGTAAATGTATTTGGCGAACTTTTCTTTGAGTTAAAGTAAAAGCAGTTGAAAGTAGTCCGAGCCTATAACAGAGGTGAATGTAACAGTGTAATGAGACCATAGTGTAATCTTGAGAGTGACCATTGAGTTAACCCAAAATTTCCTGCGTTTTTAAATAGATGAAATGTAGATCTTCACACCAATATATAATTGTATAGGAATAAGGATGACAGTACATTGAATATTGGGAATTCAACATTGAGCGCTATGGGAACTGGATTTTGTTTGGTTCAACCTTTTACCAGTACCACAAATTCATATCGCGAAAACTAGTGACGATATAGGTATTTACCAGAATACAAAAATGTTTTAAGCTTAAATACACTCAATACTGAAAGTATTACAAAAAAAATTGATAAACGTGAAAATCTTACGGTTTATCTGATTAAACAAGACTAGTTAAACGGCTTGTAAAACAAGTGAAAGTACACATGTTGTTACATCGTAAGAATAATTCATTGTGATATTCAAGTTACACACAGGATGTTCGCTACCGTTGACTACAGAACTAGATATATTTTACTGACACTAAGACTGACACTAAGATTCATTAGCAAAATGAAGTGACAATCATTCTTGAAAACAGAAATCCAGTTATTGCTGTTTTACACTGTTAACTAAGATATATCTGCCAGAAATGGGTCAATTACTCGAAAATGTAATTAATTAAGATTACATTATTTGAGAAAACATGATTAAATTATGATTACAATTACCTTGGGTTCATAAATGTAATTAATTAAACTACGACGACATTGTCTCCTGTAACTAATTACATTACAGTTGTTCTTAAGCGAGTATTATGCATCAGAAAATTAATTTAATAATTATGGTTAAGATCAAAACAGTCATGTTCGAAATACTAGGAATCACCAAATTTTATAAAGACACATATAATATTTAAGGATTGAATCGAGATATTTGATGGTTTCATTTGGTTCTGGAAAACAGTTGGGTTCTTTAAAGTGTGTGAAGCCCGAAAGGCGTGAAGAGAAGCCCGAAAATTTCTCTATTGAGAACTTGGATGGCACGTCTATAACCATGTACAGCACTCTTGGCTAGGCGATGTCGCCGTGTCTGGTGCTTAGATCTGTTCCTTTATGTCTGAAGGTTTGTTCGTTGGTTACTTATCTAACCCATATGTATCTTACTTCCACGAACATGAATCCTTTCGGGGATCCCTTCATTCGAAAGTTAGCTGTTTGAATTGAATTATCTCCCCTTAACTTAATATATATCTTCAATTCAGTGTATCGAAAGATCCAGCTGACTTTCATTGTGTGTGTGTGTCTCTGTCTATAGCACTAGTGTGCATAAAAACTCCAAAAATAAAAAAGGAGGAAGCACGATGCTAATAGATGTGTATATGTCATTGTCCTACATGTTTGTATATGTATAAAAATAAGTGTATGTAAATGTCTAGGCAGTCGGAGGTTCATTTGTGGATAGTTATGGTTTATATGCGTTGCCGGACAAGATGTCTATTTAGAACTTGGATGGCACGTCTATAACCATGTACAGCACTCTTGGCTAGGCGATGTCGCCGTGTCTGGTGCTTAGATCTGTTCCTTTATGTCTGAAGGTTTGTTCGTTGGTTACTTATCTCACCCATATATATATATATATATATATATATATATATATGATTGAGAAAATGTTTTGTTTTAACGGTGTAAAGTTTTTCTTTGTACTCGAGCGCTTTCGGCTATGCAGCCTTCATCAGGAGTAAATAATGTTGTTAATGTAGCTGATAGAGAATGAGATAAGAATACCAGATGTTGGTAATAAAAGATATTTTCTATAAATAGATATTAACATGTTTATTATTACTTATTGGCTTATCAGGTCAATATATTTGTATACAGCATTCCTATTGGTTAAATGTTTTCTTGCGCGAATCGTGCATTTCCGTATGTATCCGTATGGGTTGGTAGCAAAAACAATCTTATTCTAAAATTAGAATTACTATTTTATCATCAAATCATCCAACTATTGCCCCAAATATGTGAAATATAGTCAACTGGTATTTCGAAATAATTTGCATTTAGTGATTGATCTTGTATAATAAACATTTTGTTATGACTTTGTTTAAGAAACGTATATATACAAGATCCAGAATTTATGTGTTGTTTACATAGACGGTGTTAAATCCCTGTTGTAAACTTCGTACCAAGTTATCATTTTGACTGGTTATTCCCCTTTGTTGATTCCCGACGGACACAGTGTGTCTAACCGACGTATCCAATAAATCTCACGTTCTTTTCTTTGTGCGTCCGACCACCTGTAATTGTATTCAATACAGCACAAGTGCATGTCTGAAAATGTGTGGCCCTCCAGGTTAAAGTGTTCAGCGACGGGAGATCTGTTGAACTTGCGTGTCCTCCAGTCCGACCTATGCAAATTCATGCGTTTGCTTATTGTCTGTTTTGTTTCACCGACGTATTGCATGTTGCAGATTTTGCATGTCATGAGGTAAATGGCATTACTGGTTTTGCAGTTGGAGACACCTCTGATTCCAGATTTTGCACCTGTCTTGGATGCAAACGTTTCGGCGTACACCATGACTACGCACGTCTGGCACCTGGGCGTGCCACATGGTCCAGAGTTTCCGACATCGCTCGAGGAAGCTAAAGGTTTCAGTTTTGCCCGAACCAGAATGTCCCGTAAGCTTTTCGGTCGTCTGTATGCAACCATTGGTTTTTCCGGAAACATTTTCTTAAGCTTCTGAGACTTTTCGATTGTCGGCAAGTGCTTGTCGATTACGGCATTTATATTGGGAAGGTCGGGATGGTAAGTGACAACAAATGGCACCCGACGGTTTGGCAAATGTTTGTCTTTATAATTGAGCAGGTCATCCCTGTTTTGAATGCGCGCATTGTTGATAGCAACAGTGACAGCTGCAGCATTGTAGCCTCGATTATGGAGGTGCTCCGACAGTTCTTTGGCTCTTGTTTCAAAGATTTCCGTGTTTGAGCAGATTCGACGGATCCTTAAAGCCATGCTGTACGGAATGTTTTTGCAGCAGTGTTTTGGGTGGCAGCTGCTCGGTAGAAGGTACTGGTGTTTGTCTGTGGGCTTGGAATATAAATCTATTTCAATTTTGTTGCCTTCTACACGAGAGATGGTGTCGAGGAAAACGTGTTTGTCTGTGGATACCTCACTTGTGAATTTAATAGTCGGATGGAACTCATTGGCAGCACGGAGAAATGACTCAAGATTATCTCTGCCGTGAACCCATTGCATGTCCACGTCATCTATGAATCGTAGCCACAAGTGTGGTTTCAGAGGAACGGATGTAATTAACTGGTTTTCCAGGCGACCCATGAACACGTTTGCATAGGATGGAGCCATTTTTGTACCCATGGCTGTACCTTGAATTTGTAAATAATGCTTTTCATTGAAAATGAAAATGTTGCATTTGAGGATAAGACTGAGCAGTTCAACTAGTGTCTCAGTGGGTGGATCCTTTATATCTCTGGTGTCCCATGCTTCTTTGCAAGCTGCTATGCCATCATTGTGAGGAATATTGGTATATAGGGCAGTGACGTCCATAGAAACTAACAGTGTTTCTTCTGGTATTGGACTAGACTCTACTTTTCTGAGGTAGTCAGTTGTGTCCTGTACATAGGATGGCAAAGTGTTGACATGAGGTCTTAAATGTAAATCTACAAATTCTGATATTTTTTCTGTCGGGTGGTCATTTGCGGACACAATTGGGCGGCCAGGATTTCCAGGTTTGTGTATTTTGGGGAGTAGGTAGAAACGACCGGCTTTGGGGTTTTTTACCTGTAGGTAGTCGAAATTATCTTCACTAATTTGTCCAGATTGGAGCATTTTAGTCAGGGTAATCGAAACTTTGTTTGCAAATTCAAGAGTGGGATCTTCGGTGAGTGCTTTGTAGAATGAAGGGTCATTAAGCTGGCGTTCAGCCTCTGATATGTAATGGTCCCTATCCATTACAACTACGGCTGATCCTTTATCTGCCGGTTTAATGACTATGTCATCCCTTGTTTTTAAAGAACAAAGTGCAGATTGTTCGCCTTTAGTCAGGTTTTTTGGCCTCTTAGTTGAGTTCTTGTGTGACGATATATCTGACTCTATGTTGTGGATGAATGTTTCTAGTCCTGTTGACTGTCTTGGTGGCTGCCAAGTGCTCTTGAGTCGAAATTGGGGATATTTGTCTTCCTCAATTTCACTATCAGAGCAATAAGTTTGATAACTATTGTTGGAAGACATGTCGGTTGTGCAAGTGTTTGGTTGTGTCTGACTCGATTCCGCTGATCTATTGTCGAAAATAGGGTCTGGTTTCGAAAAGTGTGATTTCAATCTTAGTTTTCTGCTGAAAGATTTGGTGTCTTTTATTAGATTACCTCTATCATATTCTGATGGTTTCGGGCAGAAGTTGAGACCCTTTGACAGTAAAGATTCTTCATCTTTGGTTAATGGTTTGCTTGAAAGGTTGACTACTGTGGTTGTACTTGATGTAGGGTTATTTTTTGTATGTTTGTTGCGTCGTTTGAATCGACGCTTACGTTGCGACTTTGGGGTCAACGACATTTCAGCCGAGTGGTGGTCGTTTTTTACCTGCACTCCCAATTTTCTAAGCTTTTTTGCTTTGGAAGAGCTAAGTTTTTCTTGGTATTGTAAAATTTTGTTTTTGTTTTTGTTTGAAACGGTCTCGAATGTAAATGTGTCTAACTCGTTTCTCAATTTTTGTGTAAGAGTACTGATTGTTTGTTTTATTTGTTGCGATTGAGAGCTAATTTTGCCAATAAGTAATTTCATTAAGTTCGCTGAGGCATTTGCTAAAATGTTATCCCATCTTGTCTGGAATCGGACCGACAGATTACCAGGTATTTGAGGTTTCAAATTTAAGGTGAGGCCTTTAGGTGTTTTTCTGTGTGTAAGACAACATGAGAGGAAGTCGATATGACTTTCAAGTTTTGCCAGCTTTTCGCTAGTTTTGTGTAATTTGATTTCTGTTTGAGTGATATTCATGATTTCAACATGTCTTGACGCAAAAAAATGTTTGTGTCCCTAATGTGAAAAATGAAATAAAAATCAGAAAATATGAAAGGATTTCGGATCTTGCGATGCGTGATATTTCAAAGATAGAATTTTATGTTTGAGATTGTAAAAATATCAACGAAATTCCTTTCAGAAACACCGGATCCCCGAAAGGATACAAAAACAAATAAATAAATAATATATGATTGAGAAAATGTTTTGTTTTAACGGTGTAAAGTTTTTCTTTGTACTCGAGCGCTTTCGGCTATGCAGCCTTCATCAGGAGTAAATAATGTTGTTAATGTAGCTGATAGAGAATGAGATAAGAATACCAGATGTTGGTAATAAAAGATATTTTCTATAAATAGATATTAACATGTTTATTATTACTTATTGGCTTATCAGGTCCATATATATCTCGCCTATTTATCTTGCAACTGCTGAAGTATTCAACAGTTGAATACCATTCCTTTTAAAACAAATCTCTGAGAGCAATTAATCCATTTAGATTAAGGGAAAAAGTGTTTTTACCTACATTTTGCATTCCACATGAATATAGTACTAGTATGTTCTTAATGTTCTAAGCCATTTAAATGTTGTGGCGCGAACGTTTGTATTGTAACAGTTATATAATAATAAGGTTTACATATCTGTTGATAGTTTTCTATCGGTTGACCATATCAATTTTGACCAAAATGAAATAACCCTTGTTTTTATATCGACTTAAAATTTGCATAACACCTGTTTCTCCATATACCATTACCTTTGGTGTCGAGTTCTTCATTTTAAAAATATGTTTAAGGAACTTCATTTGAACTCTATTGATTTCATCGAGGTTTCCGAAGCCCCAAATTTCGCAGCTATATTACAATTTTACTGACATTGCAAATAAATCGACTTGTAAGTCTATACGTAAGTATTTAATATTTTGACTTTTTAATTAAGCTGTACATAGCGTTTGTTGTTTGCTTTGTTATTTCCTGTTTAATTCCTGTTTTACTTGTTGAAATGACCCACTTCTACTGTGAAATATATGCCGAGATATTTATAATCGAAAACAACTTCAAGTTTGTCAGTTTTGCAAAAGAATTCATAATGTCTTTGCATTCCCCATTAGAAAAATAGAGGATTTGTCTTAGACACGTTGAATTGAAGTTTAGATTCATCTCAACAGGATGCATTGACGTTTAGAGCCGACTGTAGATCTGTTGCAGTCATCTAGGATCACAGTGTCGTCAGCTTATAGCAATAAAAACAATTTAACAAAATTTAAGATATCATTTTGAATACCAATACGACTACAACCAATTCCTAGCATGGAGCCACTGTTTGCAAAGTTATTATGTAGACTGATTATGTAAAGCAAAAAAAAGCAAGGGAGATTAATTCCGCCATTTCCATGATCCATACTTCACTTGTTTGATATTCTTTATTCAAACGGACTTATTCAAATTAGGTTCGGTTTAATCATTACATTTATTTCAAATTTTCAAGTTATTACATTCCAATTTTAAAACTATTTTTTTTTTAAATAAGACATCCAAACTATTACAAAAATGAAGCAAAATCTATTTATTTACCTTTATACAGAATGCACGTGAGCTTTCATTTCGGTACATTACAACATGATCTAAACTTAATTAATACGCAAACAGTTATTTGGAATCAAAAAAAGGATCACTAAAATAAATATAAACCAGCATACGTAGGTATACTGAGAGATTATGAACATTTTATCTGTTAAAAAATTGCAATGGCTCCTGTTGTTACCATACAAGTTTGTTAGATTACAAAACCGATAACAACTTTGTACCAATTTACATTTCATGCTTTATGAAATTGACACAATCTAAGAAAAGTCAACTATGCATATCAGGAATCGCAACACTCGGAAAACACAGCCTCCCAACGAAGCGAAAATTTAGAGAGGAAGAGAGAGCATGGGTATAAGAGTATCAGTTTTACACGTTAACGAAAAAGAGAAACCTTGGAGGTACTGCTAAGCTCGGTGTTAAATAAACATCTTATCTTATAAAACAAATGATTTGGACTTTTCATCGTCTAATAGAAAACATGCAACATCAGTTCAATCATTAATTTGTATGATTGCTCTTTCAAAATATTATGATTATAATAAAATTTATTTTAAGTTTTGGTGTGCCTTTTATATATATTTAGGTCTTTCTTGTATGGGATTGATTATTTAATATTGTTTATAATTGAAGGCCATTTGAAAATATTAACTGCATATGTGCAGTGTATGTCATATGCATAATGATGATGATGAAGATGATGATGGTGATGACGATTATTGATAAATTAATGATGATGATAATGATAATTGATAAATTAATAATAATAATAATAATAATAATAATAATAATGATGATGATGATGATGATGATGATGATGATGATGATCATCATCATCATCATCATCATCAGCATGAAATCGGTCCCCTCTATAATCATAAGTTATACTTAAACTGTCACTGGGATGTACAAAAACAATTATAGGATAGTGTAATGAATTAATTAATTTTAGTCATTCTATAAGCACATATTTTCAAGGGGTTTTGAATTATATTTGTAAGTTATACATATGAACTCGGGGATACAATAACAGGAATGCTTTATTCAAGTATAAATCTGTTTATCGCTTGTTTGTGCTAATCTATCAAAGTTCGACCATAAGGATCTCGGGTGTCCAAACTTAAATAAGGTCAAAAATTTGAAAAGAAGAGTAAACATAGACTGATTTATACTGTTTGTTAAGAATTTAATCATTCCCGATTGCCATACAAAGAATGTAATGCGAGATTAATATTGCCTCTTCATTTAAAGTGAAACTTCAGTTTCGTGCCGAGTTTATTAAGTTGTAAAGTTTCTGTTAGATTTTAATGTTCTATTTTGACTTGAAAGTCCAAAGAAATATTTCTTAAGTGAAATGTTTAAAATGACCATTTCAGCTGTGGTTGGAAAGTAAGATATCAGTTGATTTAGAAAAAATAAGTGAAATGAGGTTATAAATATTGGATATATGAAGAAATGGATAAAACAATAATTAGGAATATAATCTTCAAATAATAATGTATGCTGTGCTGTTATATTCATAATTATTATCCAACCTAGCTGTCATCACCATCATCATCGTCATCATCATCATCATCATCATCATCATCATCATCATCTTCTTCTTCTTCTTCTTCTTCTTCTTTTCTTCTTCTTTGTTGTCATCGTCGTCGTAATCATGATCATCATCGTCGTCGTCGTCTTCGTCGTCGTAATAATCATCATCATCATCATCATCATCATTACTAAGATTGATTACCTTCCTCATTTACCATATGAACTGTTTTACTTTATTTGCTATTTGTTTTATCGGTTTTACTTTTTTTAGTTCTTATAGTTGCAATGGAAGTAAAGCGCTTGTTAGTTATACACCAGATTACCTCTGACATCCTCACAGTAACGACGAATTTTTCAGGAATGGTCTCGCGCCACTCGAAAACCTGATTTTTGTGGATTTTTTTCATATGGTTTAGATGCGCGTGTTTTACAGGCTGTAATAATGCTTATATTAACGATGTTTATAATAAGAAACACTTAGAAAGAGTTTGGATGCTTGAACAAATAAATGTAAGGAGCCTTAGTGAATACGCTAATTTGTTACTAATTGGACTCTCAGGAAGTAACAGTGACAAAACATGTGAACCTCATGTGAACCGACACATATTAAAAAGTAAATAATGGATTTATAACACAGTGTATAGGTCTAGATCAGAAGGAAATGGACTTTTGAAGTATTTGCAGTCACTTCTCTACAAAAGAAAATGGTTAACTTGTTCGGTCGTGTGATATTTTTTGGAGTTCTGTTTCTGGTGGACGCAATCCCTGCCAGTAAAGGTAATGTGATTTCTTGTTATTATTAATTATTTTTTAATATACTGAAACCATAGGATATAAATTTGGTTGCAATAAATGTGATAGTGAAACAAATCAATAGCTTTTATATGCAGTAAACCAATTAGTCCTTTTAGGGGAAAATATTTTTGGCATTAGGGGCAAAAACTGACAAACATATTAAGTAAATGAATATGAAAAGCTTTGATTATTATCAGAGTCTGCATTGAAACGTGTCGGTAAGTTTGTAAGAAACTTACTGTTTGTAAGAACATAGTATACTATTTTAAACATATAGTGACTACAGTGTATTTATAAAAACAAAATGTATTTATTAATAGTTTTAAAAATCTTCTACATTCACTGACATAGCTTCTAACAGAACTAGTTAGCAGATGGCTGCACAAATAAAAGTTGTTAAATAAACACATGTACGTATAGATGAAAGGTGATGTTATATCATTTTTCTCTCGAGGCTAACACTGTCACCGTAGTATAACATGAAATATGTTGTATCATTTCTCTTTTATGTCAAGCTTCTGTTAGCAACATTTTTATCAATTAGTTCTCGTATGTTACAAACAGTTATGTTGTCAGTTCTATAGCTAATGAATTGTAACCAGTGAATAACAGAACATAGAAAATGACAGGTTCACCAGCATTAGTGTGATCAGCTCCGAGACCTCAATAAAATGACCTACGACATTATTGACAATTACTAAAATGACGTTCCACTAGATAGAAAATATTTGGTTTTGTCTACAAAGCGGGCTAACTCTGTTTGAGGCACTAGCACATGTATTCTGATGTAAATGGTATTCTGTTAAGTATGTGTTAGTGTTTATAAATGAACATTCACAAAATTAAATCGGTCAGATGAGCGACCGATTTAATTTTTAAATGCTCGTTTATAAACACTAACCGACTTAGTGGTTGAAAATGTTTATTTTATCAATTCTCTGGCTGCTTTAATCATTCAATGATGCATAAGAACTCCAATTTGAAAAAAAATCTGGACACATTATAATTCCAACCGCTAATTAGAGTTAAATACTAGTACTGAACCAAATTAAATTATAAAAAACGATAAGGTTAACTTGGTCGGTCGTGTTGTAACTAAATGTCTGTTGGTTCTCGAGTCTGGATGAGAAAAAGGCTGGGTGTCAGTGATAGTTTTAATAAAGCAGTGGGAATTGTTTTTGGCAGTAATTACGTTGTGTACTGGTTATAAGAAGTTAACATCGGAATGTATACAGACTAGGCGTCGTATGAATGAGATGCATGCTAGCAGTTGATTTTTATTTTAAAAAGGCATGTGCTTGGTTTTTCTCCTTGATAACTAAATAATAGATATGCCAGTTTTCCGTCATTTGATAGATATAAACATTTGGTTTGTCAGTTTACAATGAGCGCCATTTGACATGACTGTGATTTTAGCGAAACAATATTATGTCGCAAAATATTTAAATCGACAACTTCAATTTTTTCCACATGATCTTTAAGCACTAATAGTTGATATTTTAATAGTGGCAACGAACTACACATGCGTTATTATTCGATATTTGTTCATATTTTCCCAGGATTTCTTTGATTCCGCAATAAATCTGTTTTCCATAAGCCCCACAGGTGGTTCGTATCCTCCTGAACATAGTACACATGTATATGATACAGTTTATAGAAAAGTGAAAACCTTCTCAGCGTTCTTTTTTTCTGAAAAGCGGAAAGTCTGGTAAACAGTTTCACTCTTGATGATGTGTTAATGAAAATCAAATCTTTGCGATAAAAAGAAAAGTTGTTTTCTTTCAATAAAAGATTAAGGCTGTCTGAGCGCGCTTTGCCCCCAAAGATAATAAAATTGAAACTGAACATCAGTCTAAAAACACAAACATCTGATTGGCTGAAATGGAAAATTGTCTTAAATCTCACGCATCTGATTAGCTCAGTTTACTTTTCAGCAAGACGGTAGCAAACTGACTAATAAAGAATATTGAAAAAGAATATAATATAATAACGGGAGGTAGTCTGGATTTCTGTATATATATATATAGACCAATTTAATGCAAAATAAGTTTCAAAAATTGTTTGATATATTTTTTTGGCTACCAATCTAATATTCATAAACTAATAAACTTTAAAAGCCTGATATATTTCGAGGATTGAAATAGTTTGGAGCAATAATCAAACACAGAACTCAAATATTTAATGTAGAAATATTAACATCATTTATCCGCCGCTGTTATAAGAAATACTATTTATATTAACATTCCTCACTGTATTTATCCGCTCTTCATTGCGGGCTAATAGCATTTTGGTATATTTTAGTAT
Organism: Corbicula japonica; assembly: GCA_038501625.1. NCBI lineage: Eukaryota > Metazoa > Mollusca > Bivalvia > Venerida > Cyrenidae > Corbicula > Corbicula japonica. The sequence continues at coordinate 385,361 of JAZAYU010000267.1, read as the reverse complement.
ATCAAAGAAATCCGGAAACATAAGTAAAATATTTATAATACGTGATTTATTTGTTTCCTTTTCAAAGTAAAAGTGCTGATATTTCCAGCCAACTCGCCGCGGGATCTTCAGTATAACACGATTCTTTGATTAAAGGATGGTTCGCATACAACAACGAAACACCTGAAGAATCGTTATCTTACAGCATAATAGGCCAGGGTTTTCTAATTATTAGATTCGTTACTGCTTATCTTTTTGTATGTGTTATTCACTAATATTTATATATGCACTTATCAGATTTACTGTTCATCTTTCAATAATCATTGCGTTATTTTAGTAATTATTATGACATTTAAATTACTCATGGATTCTATTCTATTCTATTCTATTCTATTCTATTCTATCTCATGTTCTATATAAATTCACTATAGCAGATTCCATTTATACTCTTAGTTTTAAAATCGTATTTCTCTGACCGAAATCTAAAGAATCATCTAGGGTTATGAAATTTTTGCCGCATCCGCAAAAACGAATTGATTTAATTAATGTGTGAAATTTCGGCAGTGTTTACAAATGCTTACATTCCAGAAAAATAAGATAATCCTATTTTAATTTCTAGCCATACCCTATTCTAGTATAATAAATCTAGCCTGATTAACAAAGGATTGCATGTCAGGCGTCTTGTAGGTAGGCTATTACTTTACTACATCTAAGAAATTTCCTTGATTGCAGACGACTTTGGCGCCATTTTATCTCTTGGTAGCACGTGGTTATTTTGACATCTGACGTATTGTTTAGTTCTGCAAATTCATAAGAAAATTAAGTCATCAGGAAGCGAAATTGAACGTCAAGAGAGTTTACATCACTGTTAGGCATCCTAATGGACAAAACATCCTGGCAGTTTTCTTAATGTTGCATAAAGCACTCGTTGTGCACGGGCACACTTAATGAACGGAAACACTTACTTAAAGATAGTTGTAAACACAAATTAAACAGACACGATTTTATTGTTCTTGCGTAAAATCACGTCATTATTTGCCGTAAGTGAGGTCTAAAGATCAACAAGGTGCAATAGCGACAGTGCTACCAGCTGGAGAACGGAACCATAACCACCCTGGCTAACCTGGTACGCTTCGCGAACGGCACTACGCCGCGATCACGGCATTTGCAACGCTTTAACCGGCATAACCGGTGTCAATGTAGGTGATTTTGTGGGGTAAGGTTGGAAAATCGCAGAGTCTTTGGTTAGATATTTAAATAATACTCAAACCAATAGGCCTATACGGCTGTCAGATCATGGCTATTTATGATTCTAGTCTTCTATGTGTCCAGAATACAGTAGTTTGCTCAATCATTCGTGAAAATGGACCTCTCTGTGCTGCAAAAGTTGTAAATTTCCTATTCAAACGTATTTTTTCTTGATCTAAACTGAAGTCTTGTGAAGAATTATGACTGCATAAATTTTTTATGCACTGGAGGACACTGCAGTGTAAAATTTGAGTGTGTTTTATCTTTATTTTACATGCTTCTTGCAAAAAATGAGAGGCCACGCACCGTACACCGGCACTTGATTTTTGCTTCGCTGCGTATCACGGCATTTTATGCGATGCTGGTTTTAAAATATACTTCAGTTGTCGAAATATTAAACTGTTTCTTCACATCTAATATAGTTGTAAATTGTTGTGTTGGTGTACATTACAAAACAATGTTTGACATACTTAATTCTTCCTTCAACAAGCAGGAGCGGATCCGGATTGTATTTTTTTGGGGAATTATATTAATATTTTCATGGGAATTATAGCCAGAGAGTTGGAATTATCACATAACTACAATAAGGCTGGCCCAATCGAACCCATTTCTTTTGAAATTGTTTCATCCAACTCTGAACAAGGCTATCAGAGTTTTGCACGCAAAACAGGACTGAAACCCCAATCAATAATTTGTGAAAGATAGTTTATGTTTATTTTAAATAACTGACTTGACCTTTGGCCTGTGGTTAAAAATGAAATAACGTACATAATGCTGTAACCACTTTACATCAAATATGTATACCAAGTGTCATCACTGTATTTTGTTCACTTTACTTTATGAGTTATTGAAATATTAAGTTTTCTGTATTTTAATAACAGACACCTTCCGTAGACCATCGGTGAAAATAAAAGGCCGTGCATAATTTTCGTATTGCCATTTAAATGAATGATCTTGACTACTTCTAAAGTTATAAAAGTATTTTTTTCTTATTTATGTGTTTCTGACCTTAGACCTTTGGTGAAAAATGATCCTGCATATCATGCTCTTGGTACACAGATCAGCAGATAAAAGTGATTACAGCATAATGTACAACATTTCATTTTTCACCACATGTCAAAGGTCAAGTCAATTACTTGCAATAAACATAATTAGCACAGTCACATTACGAAAAAATACGCCAAACCTATGCAAAATTGCAAAAGAAATGAAATGTTCAATACCCGTCACAATTAGTATAAACAAAAACATATCCAAAATTGGACAAAATCGGACCACGGATACTCCCTTAATTAGTATTTTAAAAATAAGACAAGTTGAACGCAAAAATATAACATAAATCAATTTCTTTTCTTTTCAATACGATCTTTCAAAATCTAGTCTTTCATCCGACTTCATGATTTTTGTCAATAAACATTAAGTTTTTTTAACATTAATATATTACACTTTACATCTAATAGACAAAGTTTGAAACAATGCTTAATGTTGATTTGCCCCACCCACACCCTACTGCTTCTTAACAAGGGGTAGATTTTTATATTCAATTTAACTTTTATTGAAACAATCAACGTCATATAAATTTATCTTTCACAAATTATTGATTGGGGTTTTCATCGGTAGCGGACTTGGGTATTGCGTGAAATACTCTGCTAGCTTTGTTCATGGTCGAATCAAAGATTTCCACAAAAGAAGTTCGTTTGGGTCAGTCACAGGGCAGTTATGTGATAATTCCAACTTTCTGGCCAAAATCACCATTAAAACGAAATACTGATGCGCCAAAACGGGGCTTGAGCAACCCCAAAGAATACCTTCCGGATTCGCTCCTGCTTGTTGATGGAAGAATTTGTAAGTATATCAAAATCTTTTTTGCAATGTACACCAACACATCAAACTACGGCTCAATTAAATGTGGAGAAACAGTAAAAGATTTTGACAATCAAAGTATAGTTTTATACCAGCATCGAATAAAATGCCGTGATACGCAGCGTAGCAAAATCAAGTGCCGGTGTACGGTGCGTGGCCTCTCATTTTTTAACAAGAATTAAGTAAAATATAGATAAAACACACACAAATTTTACACTGCAGTGTCCTACAATACAGACATTTTTATGCAGTCATAATTCTTCACTAAACTTTAGTTTAGCTCAAGAAAAATACATTTGAACAGGAAATTTACATTTTTTGCAGCACAGAGAGGTCCATTTTCACGAATGATTGAGCAAACTACAGTATTCTGAGAAGACTAGAATCATAAATAGCCATGATTTGACAGCCGTATAGGCCTATTGGTTTGAGCATTATTTAAATATCTAACCAAAAACTCTGCGATTTTCTTGCCTTACCCCACAAAATCTCCTACATTGACACCGGTTATGCCGGTTAAAAGCGTTGCATATGCCGTGATCGCGGCGTAGTGCCGTTCGCGAAGCGTACCAGGTTAGCCAGGGTGATAACGGACACATTCTCAACAAGTAATCTAGCAAATGACGCACATACGAAAATTGCCGATTGTCAATTCGGCAATTTTCGTAAACTGCAGACTTTCATGTGATCTGGATCTACATTGGTCCCAAATGCGAACAAAAGTACAAACAGAGTAAATGGTAAGGCCTACCTAATAGTTTTAGCTAGTGCAGCAACAAAACAACCTTCACATCTGTCTAATGTGGTAAGTTCACAATGATATTGATGCGTATCAATAAAAGCAATGCTAAACTTCAAAAAGTCACAAACCTTACTATACACAATGGTGGTTTTCAAGACCAACTTGTTGTTTTCTGTATTTTAGACCTTCCGGTAACAGACGCTAAGCTTCAAGGTCAGCTGTTAAAGTCTTTACTGCAGGATTATGATTACCAGATTCTGCCACAAATCAACAGTACTATTCCGGTCGGACTGTCTATTGGGATCCGGCTTATCAACCTCGTAGAACTGGTAAATCATTTTACATCTAACGCCTCTCAGTTTGCTTCTTGCATACGCGATCATTTTAATACGTTAAAGCTGCCTATTCGCAGCAAAATATATATATTCGCTCAATCAAAATTCAAGCAATTAAATTTTGCTATATCAATACAAAGGTGTAGATTCGCTTGGGTATAAATTCGCACTTTTACCCTAGCGCGAAATACGGGAAAATTAAACCCCGCGAAATATAATGATACAACAGTAGTTTATCGTAAAGTACAGAGTAATTTGATTGCATTCTGCAGCACACTTGCTCTTGGCAGATTGTTGTGTGGAGACAATAAAAGTCAGCTTAAAGTGTCAGTGTTATTTTTTAAATTAATGGGCGCGGCCATCTTGATTGTCGGAAACTTCTAGATCTTGTTCTTACTGTCGTAATAAACTAGTTGTGTGAAACTATTCTGTCACTACTGTGGCATTATTTCGCGGTGTTCACGTTTCGTATACAAAAGATTAAAACAAAAAAATTTTCGCTTGGGCTTAGTTAACGCACATGTTTTAATCTGTAAAGGTTATATAGTCTTTGGTTTGATTGCGCTAGAATTGATCTCGCGCACCTCCCTTGCAGAAATTACGAACAAATTAAACAGCATCAAAATATAATGTTACCGCAGTAGTTAATAATCAAATACTAAAAGAACCTAGTAATTGGTATTTTTGACTTATAACTAAACGTATCCGTTTTAACCGTAAGTCAAACCATTCTATAAAATGGTTTTGCCTCTAGCTGAAAGCGAACCCGCACCGTCACAGCGACAGCGCCTAGCCTTGCAATTCCGACAACGCAACCGATAGAGCTAGCCCGGACAACCCCGTTGATAGGATAGCCCCTATATAAGAAATTTTATTTTTCTGTTTAAAGTTTGAACATGAGGAAATACTAGAAGCAAACATGTATCTCCAGTACATGTGGACCGACTTCCGGTTAAGCTGGGATCCATCACAGTACCAACGGATACATGTCCTGCACGTGCCAGTAGAGCATCTTTGGCAACCGGATATCCATTTATACAATAAGTAAGTACATGCAGTATTTTCTATATGCTTGAAGGTCAGAGGACAGCAAATAGAAATGCCTGTCGCGAATCGGACATATTTGTCAAGGGACGATTCGGGCTTACTTTATTTTCAAAGATTCATTGGTCAAAACTATAGAGAATAAAAATAAGTTTTTGTTTTCAAAACTGTAAAATGACTTTAATTAGATACTTTAAAATAAAAATGATTTTTTAAAACACTGTTTGAAGGGTGATTTGTGGCACTTTAATGAAGTTGGTACTTTTCTTATTTTGGGTTGAATATTTGTAGATCTACACATTCTGGGGATGATTACTTCCAGTTTAAAATGCTGTGAGATCGAGTTGGTGGAGACCCTTATTTCTGGCCAATTTTGCTCCGCACAAGAGTGCCACTTTGCAAATCTGTGGTAGTTTTGGAAAAAGTCATGTAAACGAAATCACAGGATGACCGAATTGATAATGTAACTCTATGGGAAACTATTTAGTGGTCTCTGACCTAGAAGACACAAGACTGCTTGGTGATTGAGTGGAATATGATGCCGAGCGGAAAACGTGTTTTGGAAGAGAATACGGGGAAAACCAAAAAAAGCGACGGAAGCGCGCTTTGCGGGCTTTGCCCGCACTGCTCATTGTTATGTTTTAAAAATGACAATGTGGAAAACAATAGAATTAAGCAAATGAAACTTAATTATATGGAGTAAATCTTGATTTCATATTATTACCGTAAGTTTGATATATGACCATGACTATAAGATCGTTAACTGATATATAGGAATACTTAGTGCAAGAAAAGAAACATCTTTTTTCAGTGCCGATGTGAATATAGAAGTCATGAACACGTTAGCTGTGGTGTTTAGCCATGGCCTCGTGTTTTACTCCCCACAAGCTCGGGTACGATCACGATGTGTGATGGACATGACCAAATTTCCCTACGATCAGCAACGGTGTTCTATTAAACTTGGCTCGTACACATACGATGGGTTCCGGTTGAATCTGAGCATGTTCCAGACAGAGGTATGGTCTCAATTCTATGCTCATGACTCTATGAAATCCAAGTTTGATTACCAGTTGTGATTTACGTAAAATATTAAAATAATCTTTGGATATTATGATTGTTCTATTTTTATAGTTGTTTAACAAAGATCTGGCGTGACTCTTAATTATTTGTGTTTAGTATAACAATCACAATGGAATTAAAAAAGAATCTCTAGAAATACATACAGGCCCAAGATCATAATACTAACACTGAAGACTGTTGGTCAATTAGATGCTTGAGATTTGAAACTGGATTTTAGATTAAGTTTTCTTCGTTCCAGAACAATAGCACGTTCGATATGTCTGCTTACGAACCAAACCGGGAATGGCATATATCATCAACTTCGTCGAATCTTATTACTACGAGATATCCATGCTGCCCAGAACCCTACCAACATATAGAATTCAATCTGCTGTTGCAGGTCGGTTATTCAGGGCCAAAGATCATAAAACTGAGATTGGAGACCAATATCAAATCTCAAGTATGGTCGCCATTTCAGCCAATCAGATGCTTGATATTTGAGAATGGTCTCCTGATTTTGGTTAATGATCTTACAAGTGCAAAGTGTATATTACTTAAACTTCCCGGTGTTTTGGCCAATACAAAGAACAGCGAAAATACGAACGTCAGTTGAGTAATACATGAAATTTCACTTTTAGAAATTTCAGACCTAAGTGGTTGTAAAAGTATATCCATTTAAAACTCGTTAACTAACAAACAAGATTCTAGATATTTTATTAAGTGTTTTGGAAAAGGGTATACTAGTCGTTCAGAATTTCAGTAGCCGAAAAGCATGTTGCAAAAGTTTCGTATGAACGGAGAATTGTCTGCTTTCTTGACATATGGCTACATCGCTCTTCGTATGACGCGAGTAGTGGTGGCAGTTAAATTTAAGTCTAGACGATTTGATATTGACATGCTGTTGTTTCAGTTTGTTTTTAATTTTTTTATACTTCAATTTGCAGCGGAAACCGGTGTATTACACTCACATGTTCGTTCTACCGGCCGTGGTGATAGCATTTCTAGTTCCATTCCAGTTCCTGTTACCTCCAGATTGTAGAGAAAGACTTACTCTAGGTACTGCTGTGAATGCCGCGAATAACCGTATGGCGCGTATGGAATTGGTGCAGTTTTAAGATATTTTATTATACAAATCGGTGCAGTTTTTAGTTAGTTTATTTTTCAGAATGGTGCAGGTTTAAGATATAATATACAAACTGGTGGAGTATTAAGATATCTTATTAAACTAGGCTAGCTGGTGAAATTAAAACGAGGCTATTCATTTGGAGCATTTGTCTTGGCTTAAGAAATTTGCGCAAAACACAACGATTTACAATGATGTACTAAGTGTACAGTCCAAAAATGAATTTTGAAAAGAATTCATTTTTGACCATCTTACGCAAGATTTTTTCTTTCCGAAAGCTTGCTTAGCGGTTTGAGCAAGATCACTGCCTATACGATTGACTAAATTTATGCAAATAACAGATTGGTAGCTGGGTTTTATGCATACATTTAATTATTTTTACTCCTTTAAGCGGACAATGACGGCTGATTTCAAAAAAGATACATAGAATTGTAATTCACTTCATTGTTTAAATGAGATATCATAATGATATCTTGACCGTTCCAAAGCGGCAACCTTTCAGGTTCTCATTCTCGTTAATTGTTTGTTGTGTCTATTTTAAAATACTTGCTCTCTTTTCCTCACTAATTTTTGGGTTAGGAGACTGTGTCGCTTGTATGTGGCCATTTCTGCATGTTTCACCTTTTTCAATGCATTCCTTCTCAACATTCTTCAGTATAAATTCAGATAAACAATAATCGTTTTAAACATCTATTGTCAGTACACCAAGAAAGTTGTATACAAGTAAGAAAATATTGTCAGCTGACAAATGATACCAAAATGACGATGACTTGATGCAATTTGCACTGATTTCTTGTATTGCAGGCTCCACTCTACTGCTGGGCATTGTATTACTACTTGGTATAATGCAGAATTTTCTACCGGAGGCACATCCAAATCTTCCTTATTTAGGTGATTTATTTTATCGCGATTTTTCCCTTTGTCAGACTGACACTAATTTTAAATTGGCTGTCAGGATAACACTTTCTAAAACAAGGAAAAAAGGCTTCTCAGAAGCTAGTATTCACAAGCACCCGGGTCGATTTCTGGTAATGGAATCGCATTAAATAGAACTTGTTAAAAATTAGATATATCATCAACTCGACAAGTTTGATAGGGCCATTGTCGCATAGATGACAATGTTTACTGTTATTTTTTGTGTGTAGCATTATAAATTTCATTCATTCAAACTATAACTATCCAGTTTGAATGGTCAGGTTTTTTCAACATTTTTAAAAATTGTTTTCGGAATGATCATATAATAACATTAAAAATAGAAAATATGTAAACTGCTGTTTGTGTATGATTTAGTGCTGTTTATAGTCAAGATCTTTGATAACAACGATCTGCGGAAATATTTGAAATAATTTAAATCATTTTGCTAATTGTTGAGAATTCATCATACATTTATATAAAAATTGTGCGCAAAAATTCCTCAAGTACATTTATATCAATCTGTCTTCAAAAACGTTACGCACGTATTATAAGGTCTGTATTAGCCCACATTTAACATGTCCGCTTAAAAATTTAACATAAAAATTAAGCATTTTACTTTTCAGTGCAATATTACTGTTTGACGATGATATGGGTAGGTATATCCATCGTCTTTTCTATTTGGGTTATCAACGCCCAGAGCAGGGGACCAAGGAAGCGAAAAGTCCCGGGCTTTGTGAGACAGGTAAAACTATAATTAGTAATATAAAACATTTATATGAGTGCAGTCCGGGGCCCCAAGATCATAAAACTAAATCGGGAGACCAGTCTCAAATCTTAAGCATCTGATTGGTTGAAATGGCGACTGTTTGCCCTTTTAACCAATCAGATGCTTGAGATTTGAGACTGGTCTCAAATATCATATAATGATCACGGGTCCTGGGTAAAGTTTAGGAAGTCTCTACCAAATGAAGCGTACAATAGTTTTTATTTGTCTGTTATACTTACAGCAGCCTCTGAGCGTACAACAGTTTGTTTGTCGGAAAAATGTTGAGCGGTATTCGAGCTGACGATAATTTTAAAATTGTACGGTTTACTGGTGTATATATTGAGTTGTGTTCAACCCGGTGCAAGGCAACATGGGCAGTAATATGCATTTCCATTACTGCCCATGAACAGGCTCAATCCATCCGTTTATATGATTAAAAACTAGCAGCTGCACATAATGTGTTATAATTTCAGGTATTCTTAAAGACTTTAAGGAAAATAGTTTGTTTGAGTGATGATAGTTACTATCCGCTGGACGACAAGGAAAGCGTCTCGCTACAGAGCATAGAAAAGCATCCCGTCAACACTGATCAGGCCATCAGAAATGACAGCAATAAACTGGAAAGAGACGTTGCCGAAATTTTGAGACACGTCAATACTATTGTGATACGGACAGCTATTACTGAATCTCGAACAGGCGCTAGGAGCGAATGGTATCAAGTGGGAATAGTGTTTGACAGAATAATGTGTTTCCTATTTGTGTTGGTATTTATTGTGTATAGTTGTGCTCTGTTGAGTTAGTGAAAAAGTTGGAGAGACAAGTTATTCCTAGATGTGAATATTTCTTGTTGAAACGTTTAATTTAAAACTGTCTGAGCATTATGGCATACTTGTTCTTGTTCTAAAGATGTTTTTGTGATGAGAGATTACATGATATTCATTTAAATATATAAGACATTATAATTTTCCATCAGCCTAAGATTGTAAATTTTATGCAGATAAGTATCGAAACTTAAACAGTTCTGTAAAGAGGTTTCAAGAAAACATTAGAATCGAATACTTAATAGAGAATTGTCGAGTAAAAGCAATGATTTAATCATTAATTTAATTTAACAATCTGATGTCAGTAAAAAAGAACCCATTAGCCGAACGATATTTGTCTAATTAGTGTTTTCCGACAAGCAATAAGCTGAAATATGTTAAGAATTCGACGAACACAGACGTCACTTGAGAACATGTGTTCCGTGTGATTTGCATGCTCCAAAATGGTCAAACAGCGCGTTTCTGAAAAAAAAAAGAAACAGGTCGTCATTATTCCAGAAACTGGTTGAAACAATATCTTTTATGTCAATAATTGAATCAAGTTTAGTAACATGTTTGCTTCTGTCAAGATGTTAATTCTATCTGGTATTGAATGATTGTATTTTGCATGTTTAACATTCATAACCCGGTTAAATCAATATAAAGCGATTATGAAACAGGTCCCAAGATCATAAAACTAAGCTTGAAGACAAGTCTCAAATCTCAAGCATCTGTTTGGTTGAAATGGCGAACAGCCGCCATTTCGCCTTTCGGCCAATCAGATTCTCGAGATTTGGAACTGGTCTCCGGATTTTGTTTTATAATCTTGAGTACAGTTCAAGAGGCGAAGAAACTCACTTGCATGCCATCATACATCTGTTCCTGTATGTAACCCCATCCTTTCCACACATGGGAACTTCAACATCAGGACAGGGACACGACTTCTCAGACGCTTTCTGATTTTCTTCACTAGCGTCCTGCTCATCCCTCCTTTTTCTGAACTGGCCATCCTTTTCTTCACATACACCGAAGTACTTTAAACCTACCCCGCTAGAACGAAATATGATTTCCTTTAAAATCAGGACATTTGTTAAATTAGGAGGTCAAACAATTTTGAATGTTGCAGTTTTACATATAGGACCCAAGATAAAGAAACTGATAGTGTGGAGAAGAGTCTCAAATCTGATGTATCTGAGACTGGTCTCCAGATTATATTGTGCTCAGGTTTTTTCGACAGTGAAAGATTAGCCGGCGAATAGCAGGCGTATGTTTTGCCAGGCCTTAAAGTTTCCCATATATCTTACATAATTTATCTCAGGTTGTCACAGTATCAAGACGACATGCAGTCATGTCGCCAGCTAGACAGCTAGACCACTTACTTGCAACGCATTGCACACTGGTTTGGGTAGGTGACATCATCGGTTCCACACACCGGCCAGTAAATATATGGACAAGGGCAGAGGTTGAACCTCTTTCTTCCACTGTCTGTACACAAACCTTCGTGAGCCATCTCTTCTCCCCTGTAAATGATATACAAATAATCTTCATTGTTACCTCCCCTGACAGTTTGGTTTACCTCTGCTAATACAGAGCAATCTCGAATAAAAAAATATTTTCCTCGGTAGATATACAAACTTTAATGATATAATTAATGAACAATTGAGTCAATTAAAAGTGTATTTTCTATTTAGAAAATATTTTACCCAAGTTTGAAGTTCAATTTTGCGATGAATGAATTGTGGAATTGCAGTGTATCAAAATTTATAAACATTATGTTGCAAGATACCGTACCGGTGAGTACATAAACACTACCTGTACTCTGGACACGTGTCACCTCGTGTCATCCTGCTATTTTGGTATGTACATACGTTGAAAAGATAGTTGTTTAAATATAAATATCCAATATTCTGCCGAAAAGGCTTTACACGTTCACCGATAAAAAGAAAATTATCAGAATCTCAATAACGGCAAAATGCCGTTCAATGAAACTTTGCACAAAAGAATGTTACTAATATATCTTTATTTTGCATACAGCAAGACACGGTAGAATAGTTAAGAAAACAGTTAGACCTAAAAATTACTTCAAATTCTATTAACATAAATTCACAAAAACTAGCATTACAAAATATAATTTTAAATTCCCACGTGAGTGTAATGATACTGACAAGAAAATGTTGTCTAAATGTGTACTTTGTCAAGTACTTTCAACTACTAACAGAGAAATCAATAATTTTCATCCGTTTACGCGACCAGAAAGCGACCAGGAAATTGAAGGTCAAACACACTTTTACTAATACCTCATTAGTTTATATATGTAAGTCACGAGGACACAAGACAGTGTTGTCAGTATCATATTACTCATGTGGGCATTTAAAATGATGTTTTGTGTTGTTTACTTTTTGTGAATTTATGTAAATAGAAGTTTAGGGAATTTGTAGATCTAGCTATTTTCCTTTACTGTTCTAACGTGTCTTACCATATACAAAATAAAGATACATTAGTAAAACACATTTGTGCGAAGTTTCATTGAACAGCATTTTGTCGTTATTGAGATTTTGATAATTTTCTTTTTATCGATGAACATGATTGGGAGGAGTGTGGTAAGCCCTTTAATTATTTTATTTGGATATTTTGTCATATACACACTATTATGCAAGTCATAACAACTGCATTATTATATCATCAATATTTCAGTCAGTTAATTCTACTTATTAGACACCACGTGAAATTGAGGCCACTTTCTAGGAATCATAAAACTGCCGACACTAATACTGTTAATACATTTTATCTACTGACCTAGCGATAATTTACAAGCATAAATAAGTAATTAGCGGCGCGGTACATTATTTAGCATAATTTCATTTTTATACATAACAGAGAGCGCTGTGCAACTGGTAGCCTGCTAAATGAATAGGCTCCTCCTGACCATAATATTAAAAGCAAACAAACTTAATATTCTTATATAAATGCATTTTAATACATATTTTAATAATAATACATTATGTATAGGTTATTGTTTATTTGGAGGCTTGTACGAAAAATTAAACGGTCGCCCAGCTGCGACAAGCCTCCAAATAAACTATAACGTATATAATGGTCGAAATTATTTTTGTAACTGACAAAACAGTCGCCGCCTAAATACCATACATATGCACAAAATCGATAGTCAAACTGAAATTAGCTTTGTCATTCAATGGTTCGTAAACATGTACTGAGGGACTATTTTAGGAAGTGAATTATGCATTTTTTATCTGAAAACACTATGTGAACATAACTGACTCTCAGGAAAAAAACAAATAAACACATTCCAGACGCGCGACTTTATGAGAATTAAGGTTCGAAATATTTGAAAAATACTGCATTGTCATTAGTCTTATTATAGGTCGATTTCCTACATAATATTGTTCGAACATTTATTCATAAACATGTTTAGTTCGTGAACGATCTTCTACAGTGGTCAAGGAGGCGTGAATTAAGTCTGAAGAAAAGAAAACCATTTATTATAATAAATATTTTAGCTCTGAGATTTTTGGCTTATGATTAATTTCTTAAATTGCTTAATCATTTATTTCATAGATAAGTCTGTTATCTCATTGGCGGCCAGTTTAGATCTAGATCCAGCTGCGCTGGGCCTGATCGTTTAATTTTCATACAAGCCTCCAAATAAACTATAACCTATACATAATACTTCCACCAAATGAAATAAGAATATGACCAGTCATACCTGCATTTCAATATGCATAAATTGTCATAAGTAATTCCATCCTTTCCGCAGACCGGCATGTATTGTTTAGTACACCGGCATTCTGAGTCTCGTTTTTTTCTTCTGGCGTCACAAGGTCCTTCAAAATATAGCTCTACATCCCTGCAAACATATTATGCTTGAGCTCCAAAGAATACAGGGATATTGACATATTTACATAAAGGTACATGTAAGTATTGTCGAAAGATTTATGTAACATTCCATCTATTCCACAATTAAATCAGCAACGAAGTACACATAGTCACAGTTGGATAATACATTTATATTTATTGGTAAACCTGCTATTGTACCTCTATTCCCAAGCATCTCTTTACACGATTCAAGCTAATATTATGATACTACGAGTACTTATACATTTTTAATAATAAAATGTTGTCTTGTTATACATTTTTTTTGTACTGATAAGACTTCTTTTTGTCGTCAACCATGACGTGAAAAGGTCTATGCGAAATCGTCATTTAAGAATTATGGGTACACATTTACAAGGGTTGATACTTTGACTAACTTATTGTTCAATCACACAAAGGATAAAAATTTCTGCTTTTAAAATTCTGCCTTTGGCGTTGTCTGCTATATGCAGGATTGATATTTTCTGATCCCCTGTAAAAATTCTATTCTGTTTAGCTCCGCCATTTGTATTCCTTTTATCTGGGGACAATACGCCGCTGAACATGGAATGGTATTAATCTGAAAATACCGCATTGAGGGGTTCCATGTTCACCACCATATGCATACGATCATTTGGGATGGATCAAAATATTATTGTACTGTTTATTGGTGTAAATATTAAGCTGCGCCCAACCCGAGGCTAGGCGGCGCGGGCAGTAATATGCATTTCCATTACTGCCCATGTACAGGCTCAATCAAATCGAGCCTGAAATATTTTCATATTTGTCGTGTTCGGTGGCTTTCAAAGTTCCCTTTCTATCTATTTTTACAATCCTGACCAACGGAAGTGAGATCTAAGGTCATACCTGCATTTCAATGTGCATAGATTGTCATAAGTAATTCCATCCTTTCCACAGACCGGCATGTATTCTTGAGTACACCGACATTCTGTGTCTCGTTTTTCCCTTCCGGCCTCACAAGCTCCTTCGAAATACAGCTCTACATCCCTACAAGCACCAATAAAATTTATAGTATTATGCTGGTGCTCTTAAAACTTAAAGACATATTGTTATTGTAAGCATGTTCGATATCAATACGACATTAGGTAAAATTTCGTCTATTCTACTGTATAAAATTAAATTAGAAAAAGTCGTACACATACATGTATCTGGGTAAGTACTGCCATCTTTTAAACACACTGGCTCGTACACATATATATAGACCTCCATTTGTACCTCATTTACCTTCTACTATTTTTAACACTTAAATGTTGTTGTCTATTTATACTAGTTGTGCTGTCTCTGAACTCTGAAAAGAACTCTGTTAGTCATTAAACATGAAATCCTATTCAGAAGAATTACGAGTACATATTTTAAAGGGTCTCCCGGACATCTTACAATGGTGACCATCTGGAATAAGGTCATACCTGCATTTCAATGTGCATAGATTATCGTAAGTAATTCCATCCTTTCCACAGACCGGCATGTATTCCTGAGTACATCGACATTCTGAGTCTCGTTTTTCCCTTCTGGCGTCACAAGGTCCTTCGTAATACAGCTCTACATCCCTGCAAACATCAATTAAATTGATAAATATTTTGCTTGAGCTCCAAAGAATAACGGGATATTGACATATTTACACGAAGGTACATGTAAGAATTGTCGATATTCGAAAGATTTATGTAAAGATCTATCTAATCTACTGTACGCATAATTAAATCAGCAACAACGTACACATATCTTGGTAAGTCCCGCCATCTTATTATCACAGTTGGATAATACATTTATATTAATTGCTAAACCTGCATTTTCTACCTATATTTTCAAGCATCTCGTTACACGATCCAAGCTAATATTTTGACACGACTTATACATTATACATGCAATCATGACCGTCGGAACTGGGATCCGAGTTCATACATGTACCTGCATTTCAATGTGCATAGATTATCGTAGGAAGTTCCATCCTTTCCACAGACCGGCATGTATTCTTCAGTACATCGACATTCTGTGTCTCTTTTTTCCCTTCTGGCTTCACAAGGTCCTTCGAAATACAGCTCTACATCTCTGCAAACATCAATTAAATTTGTAGTATTATGCTTGTGCTCTTAAAACTTAAAGACATATTGTTATTGTAAGCATAATAAGACATTAGGTAAAATTTCGTCTATTCTACTGTATTAAATTGGAAAAAGTCGTACACATACATGTACCTGGGTAAGTACTGCCATCTTTTAAACACACTGGCTCGTACACTTATATATAGACCTCTTTTTGTACCTCATTTACCTTCTACTATTTTTAACACTTAAATGTTTTTGTCTATTTATACTAGTTGTGCTGTCTCTGAACTCTGAAATGAACTCTGTTAGTCATTAAACATGAAATCCTATGCAGAAGAATTACGAGTACATATTTATTGGGTCTCCCGGACATCTTACAATGGTGACCATCTGGAATAAGGTCATACCTGCATTTCAATGTGCATAGATTATCGTAAGTAATTCCATCCTTTCCGCAGACAGGAATGTATTCTTGAGTACAACGACATTCTGAGTCTCGTTTTTCCCTTCCGGTTTCACAAGGTCCTTCGAAATACAGCTCTACATCCCTATAAACATCAATAGCATTGGTTAATATCGGGCTTCAGCTCCAAACAATTAAAGACATGTTGATATATGTACATACAGGTTAATGTAGGCATAACGATATTAAATAAGATTAATGTAAAATTCCATCTATTCTACTGTGTAAACATTCAAATCAGCAATAAACGTACACATATATCTAGAAAAGTATTCACATCTTTTCACCACATTGGCATAATATATTTTTTAGTAAACCTCTTTTCCAAATCAAATTATACTTCCACTTATCAGGTAGCTAGCTAGCACG
The DNA here is from genome assembly GCA_038501625.1 of Corbicula japonica. NCBI lineage: Eukaryota > Metazoa > Mollusca > Bivalvia > Venerida > Cyrenidae > Corbicula > Corbicula japonica. Next base: position 368,722 of record JAZAYU010000267.1, on the reverse strand, counting down.
GACAAATATCCGGAAACTACAGTCATGTATTGCAGGCATATAGAATTTTTAAGCATTTTCATGATCCAAAGGTATACTATGTATAATTATATCTGTTCTTTTTTATAAAACTTAAAATCTTATTAAATAAGATAAATATTCAAATACTTTTTTTAAATTAACACCTAACCAGACCTTCATTTAAGCGTACACATTAGCAACAGTAACTTGTTTTTGTTGGTTCTAAGAATTACCGCGTGGTGTTACTGGGTTCTTAGAGTCACTTTCAGATAAATGTAATAAGTCAAGAGTTGTATCTGTTTACTCTGGTCTAAACATAAACATCTAGAACAATACCTAATGTCATATAAATTTGTCAAAGTCACACTTACGCGCACTCTAATAGACATATGTTACTGTAAGTTTTACCATCATTGCCACAAACTGGCCACTCTTCGTATGTGCAGTCGCAGTCCTTTATTTCCTTATGTGGGCATTCGCCATCTGACTGTTTCTCAACCTCTCTTTCAACGAAACATTAATTTCTCTTTACTAGACAGTGAAAAACACAACGATGGTTCGCTAATTTCAAAATAAGTATCTACATTTTTTATGAAACAAAAACTAATCACACATGAAAAGCGCAGAGTTGCAGTTATCACATTTTCTGCATAAATTAAGAGTATGTTTTAAGTTAGTTTACAGTAGATTTAGAGCTATATTTCTATAGTTTAGAATAATTACAACGTGGAACAAGTTACACAACAAACGTACGCTTGCAAAATTTACTATATTTTAAACAAATCTGATAACGTTTTGGAACATCTGAACAATATAAATGCATTCACATTAAAAAAAAATCGGTCTGTATTCCCCCCCCCCCTCCCCAACAACTTAGTTTATTTTATTTCCCAGATGGCTTCTTGCTTGTTAAAATAAGGCTACGTATTTAAAAATAAAATTTATTTTTGAAACAATTGTAGTACTACATATCATTCAAAACAGTTGCTTTAAAGTTTAAAATGAAAAATGAGGATAACTGTTTTTCTTACGAACTTAATTTATTTCTTTTGTTGCTCAAAAGAAGTTAAGGGCTTGCCACACTCCTCCCAATCCTATTCATCGATAAAAAGAAAATTATCAAAATCTCAATAACGGCAAAATTCTGTTAAATTCTGTTAAATGAAACTTTGCACAAATGTATGTTATTAATAAATCTTTATTTTGCAGATGGTAAGACACGTTAGAACAGTAAAGAAAAATAGCGGGATCTAAAAATCCCCTCAACTTCTATTTACATAAATCCATAAAAACTAAAGAACACAAAACATCATTTTAAATGCGCACATGAGTAATATGATTCTGACAACAATTTATTGTGTCCTCGTGACTTACATATGTAAACTTTACGAGATGTTAGTAAAAGTGTGTTTGACCTTCAATTTTCTGGTCGCTTCCTGGTCTCGTAAACGGATGACAATCACTGATTTCTCTTTTAGTAGTTGAAAATTTTTTTTTACAAAGAACACAACATTTTCTTGTCAGTATCATTGCGCTCACGTGGGAATTTAAAATTATGTTTTGTATCGCTTTGTGAATTTATGTAAATAGAATTTCAAGGAATTTTTAGGTCTAGCTTTGTTTCTTTACTTTTCTAACGTGTCTTACAGTATGCAAAATAAAGATACATTAGTAACATTCACTTGTGCAAAGTTTCACTGAACGGCATTTTGCCATTATTGAGATTTTGATAATTTTCTTTTTTTGATGAATAGGATTGGGAAAAGTGTGGCAAGCCCTTAAGTAAAATGTATTCTGTATTTGGCAGGCACTTTTGTTTATCATATGACTCTCCAAGATGCCCATACGATTGATTACTATACATGTACATGTTTTCCGCGAAATTGGCTTTCTTGTTGCTTTAAAAAACCGTAAATTTGAAGCAACTGTGGAAAAAAGTTGAAACATAAATTTCCTGACATACACAAACAACAACAAAACAACGATATTGGCACTCCATACCAAGTGGTTTCCTTATGAAAGCTCCTTAAATACACTTACGCACACTGAAGTTCGCATATGTTTCCGTAGGTTTTCCCGTCAGCTCCACAGACTGGGACGTACACTTGATGACATAAACAACCATCTACACTGTGTGGATGCAAGGAAACATATCCAAGGTGCCCTGTAAATAACACGAACATCACATGAAAGGAGCCTTAATATTAATTAAAAAAACTGGTTAGCATGAGTACTATTGACCTACATTAGTATCATAATACATGCGTAAACGACCTTCAAAAGTCATAAATGGTAACAGCAGTGACTGAAGAAAAAAACGCGATCACAGTAGGCATTTTTGTAAAGTGTAATACAACAATGTTTAAATATTGTTGGTACTAATACTACTATATATGGCCATTGATTCAGGCCCTTCCGATTGATTTACATATACACCGGACTACTACTCTGAACTCTGATAAGAATTAGCTTCTCCTTCCGTCTCATATCAATGCCTAAGATTTGTAGAACTCCAATCATTTGTCAATAAACTATTATACACTTTACAACTTTTGTAAGTATACACCTTCGTACTGGGGTATTACTGACTTGATAATTGAGCTTTTGCTCTAAAACCTTCCATAATACATGCAATAAATACTAACTGATTTATTTGTAAAACATTATTAAAAATGACAGCAAACTGACTGCTCACAATCATTTAGAATACTGGCACCCTCAGAATACAAATTTACAAAATCAGTTAATATCGCGTATGACCACCTTCATCTCATTGAGATCATACAGTTCTGAATGAATCCTTTGGGAATCCTAGCCCTTTTCGTACACGCCTTCCAAGTTCAGACCACACAGATTGTCAATTGCTTGAAGGTGCGTCAGGACAACCCGAATAAGGACTTGGAGCTGATATTCCTCAGAATTTAAGTTCCGTTAAATTAAAACTGCCACAGTCTTCGAAATGCACGTGCAGTATGGATGTCAATAACTAAACAGTGTAGAATCAAGACTTAAGTGTCATATAAAATGTATAACAGTTACAATTTCGTTCTTTCAAATATGAAAAATAGCGTGAGGAAAGTAGTGTATACTTAGAAAAGTTGTTAAGCGTAAATGTTTTATAGTGATTACCTTGGTAGGCCTTCATTAATCCAAAGCTTGTGATTTCAGAATTTTGATTATCCACACTGGATTAATCTTGATAAAACAAATTAAGAAATATTAAGTCGTGTAATAAAAATTGAAAATTGACCCTAACATGTTGCAGTAATTATTTAAAACAGAATATAATGTTTGGAATTTCCTTGAAATCATCTCAAACTACAAATTTGAATAATATGATATGCCACACTTACCAAGCAAAGATACTATACAACAGACTGTAGCAATGTGAAGTGACATGTTCTGCAAAAAAAACATATCACAAAAACTATCCAATAAACTCATGAAGCATATTAACTAAAATCATTACCTACATAACAACTAACATTTTAGATGCAATCTTTGTAAAAAAATAAAAATAAGTAAAAACGATTTTTAATTTAATTTTCCATTGTCCTACCTTGGTGAACAGTGGAACAGAATGAACAGAAAAGTACCTCACTCGATGTTAGATTTAACCAGCGGCTTTCATTTGCCAGATGTTGCTTCTACCTGTTAGATTTCCCATAGTAGTTGACAGCGGTTACTTCACTTGACCCACTTATGTTTGCAATGCTGGTAACAATAAAGAGACGTTCCATATTTTATATTTCATTAGTGTTTCCAAAAGGAACGTTCATAAAGATTAAAAACCATTAAACCAATAAAAAGAAGCTTTTTGCAGTGGCTCGGTTTGATAGGGTTGTTCTAGAGCTGGTTTCTCAATACGATTTTCTGCCAACGCCGCAATGCCTCGCAAATTGCCATCGAACAAAACCTTCTTGGTTCATCACAAAGGAAGATGTTTTTGAAGTAATTTGAAATATTCGTCATTTGACTGTCTTTCTTTCTGCATTGAACGTAAAGAATAAACTCCTATTTTGGTCATCTCATTTACGTTTGTCTATGCGCTGACGAAATGTTTTTCTTTCGGTTTACCAAAGCTTGGAGACTTGCGGATGTTGCGGTTAGCTTTGCCTGTTTTTTTATATAAAGACTCTTTTACGAATATTTTAGGCAATTTTTAACACACTCATAAGTACACGTCTTCCAGTTTTATTGAAAAAATATATTGTTTTGTAAGCAAATTGGTATAAAAATTGAATTCACATAAAAATTATTGTTTTTTCCGCAGTGATTCACACAGTGAACGCGTCTTATGTTTACAGAATAATTTAATTCAAATAAAAGGAATTATCAAATTGAATGTTAAACATTAAAAAAAATATTTAATATGAATCGTTAATAAAAGTCTAGCGATTTTCTGTACAGCAAAATGTTGAAAACGAATGTATTGACACAAGCTTGTATTGGTGGTTTTAACTTGACTTGCAAATGTGTATACAGAATACGCCTTTTACACTTTAACGACATGTTAATAGTAAGCCTTATTCAATAAACAATGTAATGAAATAATTAAATATACGGCTTTATAGAATCATTGACAACTCCGTGAATTTGATTAACACGATTTGTGTCCTATATGATTAACATTAAGTTTATTGCTTAGATCAATGCTCCTTATATTTATTTATTGTAAACTTTATTACATCTATCAGAAATCTACAGACTTTGGTGACGTTCACTGAACATTTGTCTAGAGCAGGCTGTTAGGTGCAGGTTATAAACAGTAAAGGACATAAGAAATTCTACTGGAATTATGCGAAATTAACATTCACTCAATGCAAAACAAATAACGGTAAAATGAGGATTTTCGTTATCGCCTGTTTTACATTTTGTTTTTGGAGTGCAGCTGGATATGTTTTACCAACAGGTAAAATCATTTCATCAGAACACCCGTTCGGCTTTGACTTAAAAATGTTTTGAATTTTCTATTCCAGGCTGAGATTTAAATTTAAGAAGTAAAGAAACACAGTTTTAACTGGAAAATAATGTCATGATCATATTTTACATAAATACATATATTATAATTAACATATATGTAAATAGGAACTTAGTAACTGAATTTTTTGTAATTAAAAAGATAAATATACACCATTCCACATGTTCTATTGAACATGAAAACTACTTATAAATGTACATAAATAGAATAAAATAAAATAACGCTACCTGTATCAAATAATTCGACTTATTATATGATACTGTTTTAACATAGATATTTAACGTTCCCTACTCCACGAAAACACTTATAAAATCATAATATCTGTTTGCATTTAATCATATATTTTCAGTGAACCTAACATCATGTTTACAAAATATCGCAACTGTAACCATAATAAACGCCGAAGAAGGAGGGTTAATATATTTTCGTACAGACACTGCTTACAACATTATACCTAGTAGCCGAGGCACCATAGTCCACGATTGTCCGTTCAAAGAGTGTAATATAAACTGGGTATGTACAATTTTGAATACTGTATCTATTAAAAATTATACAATGTACTAACAATTCCAATTTTCTATAGTTACTAATTTCAATATTACGTTTTAAAGTGGCATTAAGGAAACGTATAATCCTACAAATAAGGAAAAGATGCGCTGAAAACATAACAGAAAATGCGTACATACTATGTGATTTCAACAATTAATTTTACATTTCTTAAAACACACCTGACTAAATTGAATACTTGTCAGGTGAATTGTGTGTGTGTTTGAAAATATAAAAAGAATGTTTCTGAGCAAGTGAAAGAAAATATCTCCAACAGTGTACACAAATATAAAGTGACCAACATATACTTCTTTGGTATCAACCATTTAATTTGAAAGCTGTTATTTCAGTATTAGTAAGTAATTAAGCTAATGTTCAGAATCTGTAGGAAACGACAAAACAAATGTTAAACAGACAAATACAAAGTGTTAAATTTTTAAATGTATGTTAAGCAATGCCATTTTATTTTTGTAATCTGAGGCGTAGAAAGACACCGTAAATGTTCTTGCAAAATAGAATAATTAATAATTCTATTAACACCTGGTGTTTTAAAGGTCACATATTTTTATGACACTTGTTGTAGGCAAACTTATGGATAACGGTCATTCTGGTATAAGAGCCGATTATATCAATGGGTCAATGGAACACGTTGACCATGTACAAGCTCTCTCACGAAGTGGTCTTATAAACCCATGTGTCTTTTCCTCTCTATACTTTTTGGCTGACTGGAGAGGCAGTGTTTTTTGTGCGGGAATGTCTGATATGCAGATTTCACATTTTTACTTAATGTGTTGAAGGCTGTAGTTATTACCTATGTCATGCGTGTTGTATCATATATGTTACAATAGCACTTAATTGAATTTCATAACTGTGAAACCAATCAAGCATAGCCAGTTGTTGGTTTGCAGCATTTATCAGGTTATGAAGACCATCGATCAGAAGGCTAGCTTTCCAACATGAATATATCTAACTCCGAGAGGACTTGAGCCTACAGTGGGAAGTCCATTCTTACACATGCATCTGAAATTAGTGCTAAATGAAGCAGTTCAACTCTTGTACATATATATTAGTCATTTTCAAAACATTACTAGCTGCAATTACGTAATAACAAATTCTGTCATTTAAATTAAGACAATCACAAAAAAATGGCGTCATTGGTTGGTTCGTGTGACTACGAAATATTTTTAGCAATACAAGCAGTCAATATAAAACTTGCGTAAGCCATTAAACACAACACAATAATTTGCCATTATATTATAAAGTGAACTTTTGGTGTGGCGGTTTCCAATGCATATTAACCCTTATATATGACCACTGAGATTTGTTCCAGGATGAAAAATTCCATGTTGTTGTACAAAGACGAGTTTTGTACCAAACAAAATATGACGTCATCATATGGTTTGTGTGCAATACGGACTTTTCAGCAATACAACCAGTCAATATAAATTTTGAGTAAGTAACAAAAGTGTATCTTCATATTTAACCTTATAAAGGAAATAGGCTAGATTTTCTGAAAAGAATTAAAGAATTTAATGAAAGTAAACTTTGTACATAATGGAAACATTTGAAAAATATGTATTGATACTACATACTACGACAAAGGTTAGAACTACAAATTTTGTCACCTATACCCCAGTTTAAATTCGAAAATTCGCAATTGTAGTATACTATAACTCATGTTAAACATATTGCTCTATAAAATGAATGTCTCCACTTTTTATAAACCCTTTGTATATTATAGAGCAATGCATGCTTTGTGAAAACCCCATTTACAGGTGATTGCTGTGCTTACCACTTTCGTTCCAGAAGGTTTTGAATTTGTGAACATTTAAAGACATTTCCATTACTGCCCATGATCAGGCTCAATCAAAACGAGCCTGCAATTTGTGCATTTTTGCTTGTGTTCGGTGGCTTTTAAAGTTCCCTTTTCATCTATCTTGAAAAGAACAAAGAAGGTTTATCAGTTATTTTCACTGTAACACTGTCACGATGTTTCTTGCTGATTTATGTTAATGTATTCTGGTAACAGTGATATCATCTTGTACATTCTCACTTCACCTAACAGTGTTATTAGCTAATAATGTTTTCTATGTTTAACGAATTCGTGCTTCTGTCAAATGTTAGGTTTGATGGATTTAATTCAGCAAGGCGGCATCGTGTAAATGTTTGTTCAAGTAAATACTTGATGGAACAAAAGTTAGGTTGGTGCACCATGGAACCTGATTTAAACCCTAAATAACAATGAAAGTCGTCACTTATCGTTCCGTTGTTTCAATGATCACTTTATGTTAGATCTTTATAATGGCTTTTTGAAAATGATCATCGATTCCATGTATAAATTAATCCTCTAGTTTTCTATTTTAAATATGTATGGCAAGCGAGGTTGTTGTTTCTGAATGTGGCTATTTTTGATATACCTTTCATATTTCATTAAAACAATCGATTCTTTCAAACACCATGCTTCCATGATAGTTTATTGAAGTGATTCTAAAGTACGCCATATATCATGGAAGCTTAAGAAACGGTTTAAAAATCTGAAATAAAGATTTATCTTTCTAAGAGCCGATATCTTTTGACAGTGTGGTATGGAATGAGATACTGAACATTTTTTTCTTTCAATCTTCGTATGATTTTTTCATTTTACTTTATTTTTTTTCAAGAATCCTTACTAAATCTACGTTGGCAGTAGTAAAACAATTGATCAAGCTAAGTATTGCTCACATATTGCTTAAATCATATATATCGTTTTACTCAATTCTAGGAGATTTTAACAAGCCAGCAAAATGTTCTTCTCCAGTATGTTCTGTAATTCGCTCATCATAGTTTAATCGAATTATTATAGCGATATCATGGACGAAAACCTTACAAAAGTTGAATATACACCGGAAGTTGCTATGGCTTTTTACAAGTATGGCGTTCAGCTTTATAGCGGTAATGAAGTGAAGCTTGGTGAACAGATTGTAATGGAAATTGTTGTGACGAACAACGACGCTAGTAAGTTACTTTTGTTACATATACAAATCATCTAAAGAATGGTTGATTTCGCATATCATAGAGTTGATATTAATGGGAAATGCTAAGCTAAGTTACACGTACAGACGATGCCGATAAACACAATAGTTTTCTTCACCCTATTTTCGACCTCTAGGCATTAATCCTTTTTCAAGAGATATTCACAGTAAATTTCTACATCTTTCTCGTTGTTTTAAAGCACATCTCTCAATACAAACAACTATTGATTTTGTTTGTGTGTTTTAAAACAATGAAAAAGACGTAGAATTTTTCTGTTTATATCTCTTGACAAATGCTAATGCCGAATAGTCGAAAATGGATTAAAATTAATTGTGTTCTGGTTACGATCATACCTAAATTATATGATGCAATTTCTAAGTGATATATTGATGCAGATAAAGCTGTTGCCAAGTATAATAAATTGCATTTGCTAATGCATGGATTATAAAGTCATTGTCAACATGACCGTACTGACACAATATTAAAGACCATGAGTTTCACGTAAGGTTAGGTGCGTGACATATATAGTTTCTTGCTTTACTTAAATCTAACAATTGATTTATTCTCATTTGTCTTACGGACCAATTTGTTTGTTAACCAACGAACATATTTTAATATAAAGTAAATTTGAGTTAAAAACTTTTCTGTGGGGTTGAACGGTTATTGTGACATATAACCGGTTGTTAACACAATTTGGAAATTTTGTTGTCACACAGAAGCGGTTGTCAACACAATTTGGAAGTTTTATTGTGACACAGAACCGGTTGTCAACACAATTTGGAAGTTTTATTGTGACACAGAACCGGTTGTCAACACAATTTGGAAGGTCTCTTGTGAAACAGAACCGGCTGTCAACACAATTTGGAAGGTCTTTTGTTAAACAGAACCGGCTGTCAACACAACTTGGAAGGTCTGTTCTGAAACAGAACCGGCTGTCAACACAATTTGGAAGGTCTGTTGTGAAACAGAACAGGCTGTCAACACAATTTGGAAGGTCTATTGTGAAACAGAACCGGCTGTAAACACAATTCGGAAGTTTTATTGAGACAGTTTCTCGTCGGTATCTCAACTGGTTCTCCACTTTATTCCTTTTTGTTTGGAATAAACTATAGTCAATTATTTACTTTTTTCTTTGAATAGAGGGAAACTATTTTTATACTGAAATTCTCTAGTGAATATTGCTTGTTCATCTGGAATCAGTGTAATCTTTTATGATGTCCTATTGATGTATTTCAGGTTATTACGACATAAGAGCCAGGTCTTGCTATGCGTCAGGCATAACTCTCACTGAAGACTTCTGCGCTGTAGACAACGACTTATTTCCAGAGTTTAATTCGTCAGGACTGGGTTTACTTGTCACTACTTTCGACATGTTCCGTCCTACCTTTATTACAGGAGGCCCTGTAGACGTGGTATTCACGTGCATCCTTGAAGTGTGCCTGTGGAACTGCGAAGAGGTTTTCATTTATTTGGGGCGCGTCACAGGAATTGGGGTCTTCGGTCATATTTTTGACATTTTAGTTGTTACCTTATTTTAAAAGAACTTATAATTATCTATTATTTTCTCGTAACTTATTAGCGATTTCCTTACATATATCGACAGTATTATGTTAATTTAACCGCGAAATGCTGAATTAGTAATCTCATCTGCTCAACTTTTTGTTATAACGCCATTTTATTTTTAAGAATTTTCGTCTGCTACATCTACATTTTCCCGTGATCTGCCCCTTTTTAAGTTGGACTAAAGTTGAGACATTATAAAGTGATCTGATCTTTGATCGGGCATTAGAATTAATGTGTTAATTTCAACACAATTTTCCTTTGTATTGTATTTTGAAATGCAGACATCTTCAAATGAACCGTCTCAAGGTATTTGGGAAAGTATAAGATATTTTGAAAAAATAATCAATTTATAGGGAACTAACCCCTAAAATCGAAGAGATCTTAAAACTTAATCAAACAAACAACAATAACACCAGACATTGCGCGTTCGCAAGTGGACCGAATATTGAAATTTACAGTAAAACATATTTTGTTCCTACATATACACTCGTGTAAACGAGACAATTGTGAAAAAATGCTAGGGAACCCACCTAAAATAGTCAATTGTACTGACTTCACAGGGATAAGCAATGCATTTGTCGACTAATCAGTCCTCATAATATATGAACAATGTTTTGCTCCTCATGATGATGACGACGACGACAATGACGATGGTCATGACGATGATGATGATGATGATTATGACGATGATGATGATGGTGATGATGACGAGTATCAACTCAGCAAAGTGTTAAATCAGTGTGAATATTAAATAGGCCGACTATAAATCAATAGGCCTAATTGTATTTATTAGGTCCATCGAGTGCAATTTGTTACATCGTTAATCACTTAGTAGAATATTATCGCACCTATATATTTGTAAAATCTTCATGAAATAATTAACATCAATTGTATTTACATATTTAATAGAGTACACTGTAATGTTCTGTTGACAAAGAAACTTGTGTATCTCTAAAGTGGGAATATTACAGTTACGGAGGAAAGGGGAAAAATATACACGAAATATAAATCCATTTAAAACATAGGAACTTGCAAAATAGTGTGACATTGAGAACTTTGAACAAATATATGAAAATATAAATACACTAACTAAATATCATTTGTATGTATCGGCTACAAAGGTAATGTATACTTGAATGCCAAATTGATACTGGACACGATTTTTTATGCTTTTGATCTGAAGTTATTTAACCGTCAATATTTTATATATATTAATTTTTACAATACGCACAGTAAAAGCAAAAAAGCGTTTCTAGTAAGCAATGGACCTTTGGTTATAATAAAAGCAGTTAATACTTAATATGACATTTCATATACATGTATAACATTAGCAAATGCAAAAAAAAACAACATATTACCAAAAATGCCAGATTGAACCCATGAAATAATAATACATAAAAAAACTTGGAGAGTCGTATGCTTACAATTAACAAAATATAAAAACAAATCAATTTTGAGTGTGAAAACGACTAAACAAGAGTTACTTAAAGGAATTATAAAAGCTAAAACAACCAGCCACGTTGTTAAAAGTACAATGTATGCAGCTGTTACATTGCGTAAAACAAATTACTAACGGAGTTAGGAAATAAAGCGTATAACTTAGCAATAAAAAGGTTGTAATAATAACATTAAATGACAAAACTAATTTGTAAATATTTTACAACTATATTAATTTGTAAAAAAAAGAATAGTGCAAAATTTGTAATCATTGTACTTTTCGTTGCTCTGCTCAGTCAAGTTTTATCGCTATATGTAGTTCTCTCAGTTCTTTTGAATTTGACACACTGTACCATCTGTATAACAAGCGTTAAATCTGGGGGATAAGGCGGAATCGTCTGTTATTTTCATGACCAGTTCCAAGAGAAAATAAAAAACCCTAAGATTTGAGACTGTTCACCTGATTTGGTTTCATGATCATGGGCGCAGACTGGGCCAGAAATAATGTCATGTATGTTTTACCCGATGGCTTTCGTAGTTCCTTTTTTCCAACTTTTGCTTTCTTTATTTATTTCTATCCCACCCTCAGATTGACTGCAACGGTAATATGACTGTTCAAAGCAGGAAGAGAAGAGAAACAACAGATAACAGAGGAAGTAGTCCCTCCATCGTCCGAGGATTCACCTTAAAGGCAGTTGCTGAAGGTAGTGTTTTTGATGCACACATTGAAATTATACAAAGATCTAGTGATACACAAGGGAAACGGTCGTTGTGCTGATTCAGTATTTTGATTTCATAATAACAATGTCATACCTGGCACATATTTTTTGTAATTTCTGACTAAGGGTAATGAAAAACAATCGTAAAACACTAATATCGGAAAAAATAATGACCTGTAAAACAATAAAATTCTGATGATTTAAATAATTAAACACATATTGATAAAGTATTTCGCTTTCAGGTGAACAGATTGTAACAAAGAAGAAACCACCAGATAGCAACATCTGCGCTCCACTATATGCGATAGTTCTTACGCTTTCATTATTCCCTGTATTCGTAGGAGCTTGCATAGTCGCTTATTTCTGCAACTTTAACACTTACAGACAGTATCAAAAAGAAATATCTGAAATTGGAGGTAGGAGTAAGCTAGCAATAACAGTGTCAGCTGCAATTGGCGCCATTTCTAAACAAGTTGAAGATGCAGTCAAAACATCTACTGGTAATCAAGACGTGTTGGTTCCAAAGCCAAATAACGACTATCTGTGTAAAAATGGAGAGTTTTTGAAGCCGTCGTCTTACCAGAGCAGCTATCGTCGAAAATCTCTTACCTTAAACGCATCGTAAGACAGAAATCATTGTTTAGACGTTACACATATTATATTTTATAAACCTTTTTTTGATTAGCAGTTCAGCGGGTTTCCAAATACACACGTAACTGGATTAAAAAAATACAGCAGTTGAATATGCTGAATTTACACATATGTATATTGTAAATGTTATAAAAATATTTTATTTTATAAGCCTAGCCACACGAAAATGTTCGTCGGTGATTATTTCGACTTCAGTTTTTGCTTCTTTTAGAAATAACAAATTTCCCCCAAACAGTAATAACACATTTTGACTGAAGTATTTAATACCAAACAAACAATCTCTTCTACTTAACTTTATAACTTCAAGACACATTTTTGCAAGATGAGGCTCATTTGAATGTCACCACATATTAATTTACTTAAAATTCACATGTTTGAATTGTTGTTGTGATACTAAGGAGTTGTATTCTCAGATTCTATTGTTTGGTTCCATTTATTTTTCTTTTTTGTCCCTCAGGACACAAATCATGATTAAATCATGGTTCCAGAAGCCATTGTTAGTGAAATGGTATTAACCTGAATATTTCACACAAATATCAAATGCACATGAACATATTTACTTATGTACAGATCGAGTTGCACCGCACCTGCACATTTCTGCCCACGAACAGGTTCAATCAAACTTAGCTTGCAATATTTTCATAATATTCTCAGTTTCCTTTCAATTATTCCATACAATATTGATGAATTTGATGAATTACTTACCCGGGCTTTGTTAGATTGACACGAGACTGATTGTGATGAAATTTGAAATAATGAAATAAAATTTAATCATAAGAACACGCATTAAGAGGTCGCAAACATTGCAAATGGCGAAAAGTGGCTAAAATTTCAAAAATGAATTTTGGGGGAAATACTTATTGCCACCTAGATTTTAGTAAAGAAATGTATTTAGCTAAGATGTAGTTAATGTTTGCAAGCTCAATTTAGTCTTATTCGTGTTCTAATTACCAAGCACATACTTAAACAAAAGTAAAACCGTTTGTATGAGAACTCTGAAATTCATGGACAATATACCAAAGCAACTCAGACCTGAAAAAAGTATATGCTGGTCTACAATGTTTAGTGCCAATTCGTCAAAATAATGTTAGGGTTTTCAAGAAATTCAATGAAAACTTACTTCTGGGTTTCTACTTTTAACTGGAGTTAAAACAATTAAAATATAAGAAAACATTTGTAACTGAACAACACATTTAACGAAGGTCGGGGGTGTTTTGCCAATTTGCCAAACGGTCTTCTTATACTTGTGTTTATTTTATTACATGTAGAAATTATCCCAAGTCGTCGAATAAACCATGTTGTCCATAATGGAAGTTTTTTATGGTAAGAGAGAGCACCTTGGCATAGCAACCGAGCATTTGCTATGTGACAGGAGCTTCCTCGACTCCGGGAATATTTGGATCGCCGTGAACACTGTCTCTGGCAGTCAACAAACACACAATCTCAGCCTCTCTGATTTGATTGCGAAGGTCGAATTACTTATGTGTGTAAATTTTCACTGTTGCGGCGTAATCGCTCTCTGAAAGCTCTGATCTGGAGATCAGTCTCAAATCTCAAGCATCTGATTGGCTGAAATGGCGACCAGTAGCCATTTCATCCAATCAGATCCTTGAGATTTGAGACTGATCTCAAAACTTAGTTTTATGATCTTGGGCCCTGTTTTATTACAAACAACAGATTCTTCATTTAACTTAGTTTTCCTAACAAAATATATGGACAAATATTTTGTAATATGGTCAAGTGAGAACAACTACTTTTGAGTTTGTTTAACATTTATTCATTTTTTGGAATTTTATTCTCGCATTTTTCATTGCTGTTTTAAATATTATTTTTCATTCATAGAAGGATTCACATGCAGATAAAACAATAAAAGATAACAATGGCCTTGAGCCAAACCACATTAACGTGGCTGAAGACTCCAGACTATAAGTGATGAAATCCTATTCTAACATAAAACGTTCATTTATACTGGCGCCAAGGTTTAAAACAAAACTGTTAACACAATACTATAAATAAACAACACATTGTCTGCATGTGAAACCTTCATTGTTTTAAATATTTTGCCTAAATGATAACATCATTTCATCGATAAGTTTGTCAAACAGACAGATAACGGCATCGTCTAGTTCTATCGTTAATTTGACAACAGTAAACAATAATGTTTCATGACTTGTTAACAATAACAGTAAAGATGACGATCAAATGCTTCATGTGACACCTCTTTTCAATGAAAAAGGAATGTCAAAGAACTGGGACTATCAAGAACTTTAATGCAAGATCTGCCGTATTGAAATCCCTATCAACGAAATACATGTCTTATTGAAAACATTGTTTTCAAACGATCTATCGGAATGCATTAACTTGAAGATAAAATTGATGAACAATTAAGATTACCAGCTTGATTTTTTTGACATTATTTTGGGCCAGTTTTAATATTATAGTATTTTGTAATTTAGCCAGCTTGTCTTTCTTATTTTTGGGAAAATTTTGAAAATAATCAAACAAAGAAATAATCGGCTTATTTTGAATGTATATTAACACATGTCTCCGATAGATCAACTGAAAAAACCAGATATATGTTGACATCTATAATATAACATTTACATACATTTACATATATTCGCATACATTGCAAATTCAAAATGATTAATTAAGAATGGTATATAATTAAAAGACCAATAGATATTATGTTTGCATTCAGAAATTGTCAAAGGCATCTTCCTATCATAACAGTCGAAATTTGTAGGTTCTAAAAGAAGAATGCAATTTAAATCGTTTGCTTATTATTCCATCGAACAGTAACATAGTTTTTTACTGGAGCATTTGAAAAGAAAAAAAACGAAACAAGGGAATTAAATTATTATTTTCTTTATATCTGTAGGACCTGAGTCTCCCGTACAGTCTTACACACGTTACAAACTTGACACACATAACAACAGCACCCTGGCGCGCCACATGCACCCAATTTAAACATTGAACAAGCGTCCTTATTAGTTGTGTTATGTTATCTATGGAATGTTTTAAACCATTCCAGCGTCATTGCGTGGGAGATGTAAATGATCATACCATAACTAGGTTGTTAATAGTTCGACTTAATCTTCAAAAGTTAACATCTGCCCTTCTTGTCTACACTGTATACCGGTACTTGTTAAAAATAAAAGAGCTGTACAATTCTTGATGCAGGTATTACATTACATGGTTTTGTTCAAACTAACATTGGGTATAATTGACAGGAGTCTGAATGATCTAAGTATTTCCAGATAAACACTTCCGAATATGTTTGCCCATACTTAAAAAAAAGCATTACTGGAAAAGCTGTTTCTTAAGTGAAAATTATAGTGAAAGCAAGATTTTTCCGTGCTATAATAAGGGAACAATTATAAAGTTATGGTAAATGATATTGATGAAACATGACACTTCTTTGTAGCGTGATTTTCCACTTGTCGATATAACAAATGCAAATTCATGTTACAATTTCTCTTCCTCCGATTCGTCAAATACACAGTCACTGTCACTAGATTCTTCGTGAGACTGGGCATGTTTCCACAGTTTCACGTTGCTCCTAAGCACCTGTTCCACATCGTTCACACTGTTCATGGCCATCTCCGAGACAGGCGTCTTCATAGACCTTGATCGCTGTCGTGTTATCAGCGGGGACTGGAATACTGGCACTGCTGAGGTAATGCTGCTTTCGCTGCAGCTGCTGTCTTCGTCAAGTGAGGTTACGCTGCCGGTTAACGAATCACAAGACTCCTCTAAAATAGAAATATCTATGTCTTAACATGATAACATCCTATTTTCGGAACTAACGAATTAACTACTTTCTCTATCTACTTTATTTTACTTTTAATTTATTTCAGTCGAAAACCTGCTTTGTTGATTATCAATGTAGCGTTGTGAATAATGGAAATAATGAATGGCCTACCATCACTCGAACATGACCATGTTCTTTCACGTACTTCCGGTATGACGTCACAGTATCTGGGAACGCTCTGCTGTCTCACGAGCGGGATCGGCCGAGATGGCGTCGTCAAGTTCAGAGAAGCAGACACATTGATAGATCGGTTGCGCAAGCGCTTTGCACGTCTTTTCTCTGTCTTTTGGTCGTTGCTGATGCTTTTCTGGTCTTTGCTGATGCTTCTAATGGCGTCATTCATAGTGATGAACTGTCTCATAAGCGTAACATCCTGCTGTCGTAGGGATTTCTGTAAATACCATTATAACATACGTCCATAATTACTGCGTTTCAAGTGTTTGATTGCAGAATATTAAATCTAGTTACCTTTACTTTAACTTTATTTTCCCCACAACTGTTATTTCTTTAATAAGCTTGTGAAATGAAATCTAAATGGCCGAGTTAGAATTTATAATTTAGTTCTTATTAAAGAATTAGTGTCTTTTTAATCATCATATTTTCAATTATGGCATGTTCTTGTAGCGATGAATAAGCTTATAACATCAAGTATGAAACTTTGTATATCTAGCAACATGAAGCACCATGCATTTAAATTGTACATCTTTTTAAACAATGAAAATATTAAATCCTACGTTTTCCAGACATGAATTCATACAAGAACATTCAGCAGTAAATCATTTTATTCTGAGATTTGTATCATACATGTAATACATGTACTAGAATTATTGAAATATTTGTAATACCTTTTTTTCGAGAAATTATATTTAAAGTTGAACAGATTATCAAATAATTTCGAGTAGTCTAGTCAAATGAATCAAGCCGGGTATTTTAAACTATAATTTGACAGACTACATTTGAAATTTCATGTCTTTTTATTATTATTAAATAGTTGGGATTTTTAAAAAACTAAACTTCGATCGGAATTTAATATAATTGTTCATTACAACACGGATTAACACCTGCATAGCAATTTTTGTGAATCTTCCCATTGAAAATGTTTTAGCCAAAATTTAAGGTTCATTACTTTATATGAACTTTTAGTGACCGTTTGAATATAAGTTAAGCGCAAAGGTCTTAAGAAGATATCAAATTAGAAACGATTTACACAAATAACATTTGCTTAATTGTCAATTCTTTTCAATGACAATGATTTGCGAAATTTAAAACAGGTAATAACAATAAACGAAGACCTTAAAATTTGCTTATCATGTTATGATAAATGATAAAGATCTTGAAACTAATTCAATTGAAATAAAGATTATCAAATTATTGTTTCATTATTTGCAAATTGGTTGTGAAGTCTTAAAACCTGACATATTTATTTACATAATATGACAAGGGCATTACTGTAGTGTCTATTAATTTTGATTTAAAACAAATGCTGCGATTTATGAACGTAAGATGGTATTTCGGCAAGTCGAAATTAAAATATGCGTTCATTCTTCTGTCATAATTTATCATCCGAGTTATTATCTGAACACATCATTTACGATGAAAGAAATTTGGACCGTTTTCTTGTGTAAATATTAAGTTACGCTAAGGCGTTAAAAACGAAAACATGGGGAGAAAAATGCACTTATTATTACTATTTATTTATCATAGAAAAAAAATGAGGAAAACAAAGACATGTCTGCAGATCCGACTTGCGGAGTATCTTTTGTTGTTTCAAACAGATGATTATGTTGAAAAAACAACAACAACAAGAAATTGTAACCAGAAAAACACATGCTAGTAGTTTAATTTTAACCTACACATGTCTCTTCCTCTCATTAAGCGCGTATAGATGTTTTAGATTAAAAAAAACCAAACAAATACCTTAAAAGTATATTCACACTTTTCGTTTAAAAATCGGCTTCTATCTTGAAATTTTGCAACCAGTTTTTCATTGGGAAGAGGAAGTACGATATATTATCAGTTCTAGTTTTTTAGCTGTGTCTACTAATGTTTATATTATTCAATGCTTATTAAGTTTGCTCACTACCCATTCCCTGAGTAGATTTCATTGAAACCATAGCGAACCTAGGTATGTCTCTGCGTATTAAAATATAGTATTCCTTTGTTTTTCACATACACCTGATTGCCTTTAACTTTTCATTTTGTTTCAAATCAAATTGACATACATTTATGATCTTATTAAGGTTCAGTAGTTTTGTTTTATTTTATTTGAAATTCGTAACTAATTATAGTTCTTTATTCTAAAAATAAATTCAAACTTGACACAGGGATAACTCAAACATTTTGCAAATATTTATACATTTTGTATCATATTTCTTAAATGAAATGTTCTTTCAATATTGCCTTTTATGAGCCCATTTAGTCATTAAGAATTCCCTTTTATCACCGTTTAAAAGAATGAAAGTGTAAAATATCATGTTGCGCTAGTTTTACCAACGCAGAGAAAAATGTAACATTGTTTCAATATGTTGATAAAGCTTTCGTTGTTTCTTTAATATTAACCTTAAATAAAACAAAAGCAATAACTTCACGCTGTAAGGCGATCGCGAAGTGGGGGAGATATAAGGTGTGTTTTATGAACAGAGAACATTGCAGCGGTCAAACGTAAGGGAAACGGGTCGCGTGATTATTCAATTTGAATCAAAAGCGAACTTTTTCATTTCAGTCGCCTTGAAAACACATTAGCTAATTGCAATTGTTACATTTTTTCCCAATAAAAATACAATTGCCTCACAGGTTGGATGCTAAGTTAAAATCAATTAATCAATAGCAAATGTTTGACAAAATGAACAAACGATGAGCAGCAAGTTATACTTGATTGATTCGTTCGGATTGCTCTGCGTGAAAAATATCATAGCACATCTTAAGAACATTCATCAAAATGTTGAAGAGTATAATTATACTGTAAAAAGTAATATAAATATTTTTTACTTCTCCTCGAAGACAATTCCTGAAAACGTGATGTCTCCAAATGTGCACTAATCAAAAGACTCGCAGATACCGCTTTGAAAAACAAAGGATCATTTTGATTTACATGTACCTACATCTTCAGTTAGACTGAAGAAATATTTCTAATGAATATACAACGACGAATTTCAACATTGCTTCTCAAGTGCTTGTTAGCTGTGAACGTGCACTTAATTTGATTTATTTTAATAAGAATAAAAAATAATTCGTTGTATGTTACACTAGTTATAATATGACGTAGACTGTTAAGAAATCAGATGTTCTTATTTTAATTTGTTTTCAATCTTAACGTATACGTTAAGAAATTTTTATTTTATGACTTATTAATGACTGCTTGCCTTGTTGAAATTCAGTGTGTTTACTGCGTTAGCAATACATTATCATTTAAACTGCATCCTCCCGAATCTGCCACCACCTTCTCAAGAAACCAAACAAATCCCACAAAATGGACATAGCAACGTATTAGTTTTCAACTCTATACCGTCATTTACCTTTGGTTTCGAAAATCTATAGAATAGTTTTAATAAGTAAAATAATGATCAACAATTTTTTTTTCCGAGATGAACTGAATGCTTGCTCTTTATGTTTTATTATCATTAAGTTTAGTGCTTTTTGTTCGTTAATGATAAATTCGTTATTTATTTGACCCATTTAGTGGTTGAAATTATGTTTGGTAAATCTGTTCACTTTATTGTGTAAATATTCAATGATGCGTAAGTACTGTTTTAGAAACAAATTTCCGAATAATTAAAAAAAATTGCAATTTCATTTGACAAAATGTAATTTCAGCCACTATTAATTAAGAAAGATTTTGACAAATGTAAACATTATTAAATTTATAAATTTAGAAATATATAGCAATTTATATATTTTTTTATAAAATTATATTAAGATGACATACCATTTCATCCCTAAGTACTTCCAGAGCTGAGTTGATTCTGTCTGTGGCGGCATTGTATTCCGCAGCGTCGACAACTAGTAGCGATCTCATGTTTATTATATTTACGGCAATAATTTTTAGCAAATCAATTCTTCAGAAGCTAATAGCTCTCTGGTGTCAAATCGTGGTCTGAAGAAAATCGATTGACAACCAGGTATTAAATATAATATTTAGCCGAACTGTCAATTTTCGTTAACATTCGGATGTTTACGAGTTAAGTTTAAAGCGATCAGTCTTTCATAGTTTACATTTTTATACTTAAATAAATAATATTAATTGTTATGGGGTTTTGTTTTTTGTTTTTCAAAGATAATAATGCGTTTTGTAGAGAAACAGAATAAGAAATAGGCCGGATTAAACAATGGTTAATTTAAACATTTATTAAAACTATTATAGTTACATGTTAGTGTATCTAAATAAATCTTTCAAAGTGTTAATTCATTTCTTGTTAGAAGTTATGTCATGTTTTAGGCGTGCTTTAATAGGTTTCGAATATGCAGACCATAATGCTGCATAAATCACATTTATAATTCTTTTGGATTTTAGCACATGTAAATGATTTCTTTAAATTTTTATTATAATTTTATCGCAATTGGGACAAGAGTAGGATAAAGTATTACACACTCTATTCGAGGGACTAAATAAACTATTCTGTAATGCTCTTTATATCCCATAATTAGCATCGACACTATATTTATGAATAAGTTATCATATTTGCCAGTAATTATCTACAGCAAAACAAAGCCACTTTTCTTAAGTGTGCACTTGTCACATCTGGTCTTGGTCTAGTGATGTGAATTTCTTTTGGTCTGCCAAGAGACACACGGCATCGAATAGAATATTCTTAACAATTTTAAACATCTATAAAATAAACATCGTCAATAAACGTTTAGGTTGTTGTAACGCATTTACCACAGAAGATGTTTCCTTAAGAAACTGCAATGACTATTGTAAAGGTCAATAACAAAGACATTCAAGAAAAACAGACCCGAAAGATGTAGGGCTGGTTCATGACTGGCAAATGACTCTCTCCACACCATACTACCTCCAACTCGAAATTTCTGACTCCAGTAAACAGTTGGTAGCGGCAATATCAAAAAACACTTATCTGGCAGATTTTAATTTCCTTAGAAGTAACCTAAGGTACTGTGCAAAATAAGTTGGACCGCCTCAAACAAGGCTAAATTAGACCGAAACTTGAATACGAGTCATTAATCGTCTGGGACACTTACACCAAATCCAGTGGACAAACCCTTGTCGTGGAGTAATTTTCTCAACAATACGACAGACGTTACTTGGTTATTGTGACGTCGTTTAAAGTAAAGGTCGGACCTGGAAGACGCATTCTTAGTTGTTTCTTACACAACCGAGTACATTCACTGCACACTTGCGTGCTGTGACGAAACAAATCAAACAAATTCTATGTATCCATACGAGTGCGCACATTCGTGCAATTTCAACGAGATTTGAAGAATTCGCAGCGGCAAAATTAGATTAAACATCGTTAAAGTGCCAAATATTACCGAGTGGTATTGAATAGAAGTTTGAGATACAAGCTACACTGAACGAGAAAGTACAGGAGGCAACATGAGACCGAAGAGCGCTCAAGATAGCCTTGCAATAAAGAACACCTGGCAACAACCAGGCCGACGAACCAAGGCTAACACCAGCAAAAACACATATGTTCTTCCGACGGTCTGTCAATCATGGGAGATTTAAACATAAAACCGGTAACAGACAACACAGGTGTGCAAACTCCGAGTAACACATTCTAACATAAAGCAGCCCAAGGACTCCAGGATGCGTCACGAATATGCTATCGGACCTAAATTGAGTGCCACTAGAAAGTCGCAGTAAAATGTTCAGGCTAAACATGATGCAAATGATTATCTTGTCGATATTCCCTCAGACATGTATCTATAAGGCAGCGAAACACGCACTCGGGGCCAACACAGCCTTTTCCAAGAATGCATCACTGACAACATACAACTGCGTCTTTCCTAGGAGGGCTAGATAATGGACTTATCTCCCCTACACAGTTGTTGCAGCTCCACCTATGTCTCCTGCTGACTTGACCTGGGACATATCGCCGATTTGACAACATTATGAATAATTTTAGATAAAACGTTTAATTTTTGGGAAACTGAAATTTACATACAGACATGAAGCACAAATTCTAAACAATTCTAAACAAATTTTAACAACGGCGTGAACATGACGGTGATCATGTAATCTATATTAATTTCTATATTTCAGATTAGATTCAATAAGTGTTTTTATTCTTGTTTCCTTTTTTACTCGTTTTAGATTAACAACTTGTTTATCTGATGAATTATCTGGTGTTTCTATTGCCTCAAAACCAAGAATATATTTACAAATGTTCAGACACTTGTGGCTTTTATAACTCATTGAATTCGTTTTGAAGCTAGAACACAGTATTTATATAAAATACATAGATTCTTCTTTATGATTTGAAAGAATCGTATTAACAGATCTAATAAACTCTTTTTAAACGTTTCGGCCTTCTTCAGTGATAATGTTGGAACAAGTCTACACTTTCTTTTTTCACATCACATATACAGGAAGTAATAATAAGCATGTCTCGTATCAATTGAAGCAAATGTGTCACTCAAGGAATTAATAAAAAATGACTTGTTTAAAACAAGTTTTGAAACATAGTTATAGCAAAAACTAAACACATGCATTTAAAGGACGTATTGTTATGTCCTTGATCCTGTAGTTCACATATAGTTCAATTGTATTTTTGTCCATCCGTCTATCACATATTCGGTCTAAAATATGGTTACTGAAGCATATTTTAGCAAACCCTCAGGATGTCAAAGATAATATTAAAATGTCTGAGGCAAATGGTTTTGCCACTGACCGTTCCAATGCTTTTGCCCCTCGGGTTATCATTTTTTGTCAATTGTTTGTCATGTCTGTTTTGAAGTTGTTCATTTGATTAGCCATGCTCTCTCTTCTTCTTGGCAGTGTGTGGCGACTGTGTCTTCTGAATATGGCAATTCCTGATATACAAATTTCACTTTTTTATTTAATATTTGATTTCAAAGCATTATTTTTTCAACCTCTGCACTCAGACTAAAGATAAATGATAGCCTACATGTGATAAGTGTCATGTCTACAAGCCTTGACCTTGGTGGCTCCTAGGTGACAGAAGGACGTGTTTCATTCAGCACTGCCCTTAGTAGAAGAAAACAAGCACATATTTACAGTATTCGTTCTTAAAAAGTTCTAAATAAAACGTAAAGTGTTTTAGTTAAATCAAAGCATTCGGTTGTTTTAACAATGTATTTTACACTGAGAAGTGTATGTCCCACTCCAAAAACCACGCATTGGATGGCCTACTGTCGAAGTGAATGTCCCACACCAAAACCACGTAATGGATGGCCTACTGTCAGCGACAACCGATTTTTAAAAAACGACATCATAATATTTGTTGCAATTATAATACAAGCTGTTTCCTTTTATATAGCAATTTTTCCTACAATATACAAGCCTCATTTCGTTTCTAGAGACATTGGTTTACCTGAAAGTGCTCCTATTGCTTCTAGCGATATTGCCCATACTGGGAATCGAACTCATGCGTAACGATGACATCGCCAGGCCATGTTTATCCGATTGAGCTACTGATTGAACTAGCCGGGACAACCCCTAAAAAGATCGCGCGGATAACCCTGATAAACGTAATCATCATTACATCACATCGGTAACCAATTATTTCACTGCTAACACTAATAGCTATAGTCTCCTATGTAAATGAGACTTTCACTGCTCAAATTGCGCTACTGTGAATTTCAATTGATATTGCCGATACTGGGAATGAATCCCGTTTACCGTACAGCGACAGCTCCTAGGCATGTAAACCCAATTACGCTACCGACTGAGCTTGCCAGGACAAGAGTTAATTGTGTATTTCGCTTTATATTTCATATAAAAATACTGTCACGAGCAGAATGTTTTGTATACACTAAATTTTTCTTTAATAATTTTTACATGTTTACATATTAATATTATTATGAAAGGTTAAATACCTCAGTAAGGCTAATCTTCCTATATTTTCAATGTATTTATTATCTTTCGGCATTTTGTTTCCATTTGCATATTTTTCAAAATTTTGCTCTGATTTCCGATTTCCCATTTTCAGCAAACTCATTCTTTAAAATGGCGATCGTTCTCGTGTGTGCTATTGTCATGAAATTGCAATGTGATAAATCACGTGATCGTAAAAAACTATAATCACGTGATTTTAAGAAATTCCTTCACAAAAATACATTTATAAAGAAAAAGAAATGAATTATGTTCACATTTGTGACATGGACATGAATTTTGTTTACATGGCCCTCGATATCCCCATTTGCATTATGTTATTAAACTTCTAAGTGTGTCTAGCTCGTTTTTTAGAATACTCAGAAACAGGAGTGGTAATCAGGTAAACTTTCAAATAAATTCATTTTTAAGAAAGCTTTGAATAAAACTAATTCAAAAATAACTCACTAAATTCAATTAATTTAATTTAATTTGCGAAATTTGGTTCAGCACAATGGAAACATAAAAAAAGAAATATATGCATATCAGGAATCGCTACACTCACAAATCGCAGCCTCCCCACGCAGCGAAAAAGAAGAGAGGTAGAGAGAGAGCACCCTTGTTATAAGTATGTCAATTCCAAAAGGACGCCTCAAACAATTAAAGAAAAAGAGAACCTTTGAGGATACCGCCTTGGAACGGTCAGTGGCAAAACAAATTGCCACTGGGGGTTCAAACCAGGTTCTAGGGTGCACCAACCTCACACTTGCCCCAACAGGTTCTCGTATCACAAAACAAGTACAAGTGGTCTTGGTGAAATAACTCCAACCCACCCAGCGGCTCAACAATGTTGCATGCAAAAGCACACAAACATATAAAACATAAGAAGCTAATAGCATTGCAAAGCCAAAGGGCGGGTACTCAATGACCTTATTGAGACCAGAGCTCCTGGAGTAAAATCAGCAAGAACACGATGACAGGGATAAAAGAAACGAACGAGCTTTTAGGTTCTTTTAAGAAAAGATTTCCCCATAAACCTTAATAAACCCTTAAACCCCTGCCGCCGTCTTTCAACCACAGAGGTAAGCATAATGATCAACTGTAGATGGGTTAATCGCAAGGCCTGCAGAGCGATGTAAAATATCATGTTGGTAACCTTTCTTTTTAAATTAACAAATGGTTTTAACGAATAACCGAGAGAAATGAACATGGCCTTTTATCTTCTTAAGTTTGTAAATTAAATCTCCATAAAAAACCGGCTGTGAAATACCTTGTTGCAAAAGTGGTTTTAAACTGCACCTGTATTCATGAATTAGATCTGGGTATCGGCGATAAAACTTGTAAAAGGTTTTCCTTAATTTGTGATACCGATAACCCTGTTTTAAAAGTTTTACTGTAATGCACAGATTACTTTCATTGAAATCATTTACATCGTTGCAAGCTCTTGAAAGCTGTGAGATATAAACCCCGTAAGATGTTGTAAGAGGAACATCGCCGTCTGAAAACGGAAAATTTACTATATTAAAATTAAAATCATCTCTTTTATCATATATTTTAGTAGTGACTTTACCATTTTCAATGGACAGATTTAGATCAAGAAAGTTTGCTTGCTTTTCTGAAGTGTTCTCTTTATTAAGCTGTAGTTCTTTTGGATAAATCTTATTAACCAGTGATAGAAAATGTATATTATCTATATTGAATAAATCATCAAGGTACCTCGAGGTGTTATTAAAAGCTGTAATAATGTCACCTTGATGTTCGGTAGAAAGAGATAACATAAAGTCTATTTCATATCAGTATAAAAACAGATCAGCAAGAGGTACCAAATCTCAAATAAATATTATCCAATAAAAATGTGAGCGCCTGGATAAGGTCTTGACAGGTCCATGAAATATAATTATCATAAGAACCATCTGTAAAGAATGCCCCATGTTCATTACAAGCGATAAATGTTTTATTTTCTCTAGGAAAAAGTTTTTCAATGAGACTGGTTAGCTTGTCTCTTACTAAATTATGAGGAAGAGAAGTATAAAAAGTTGAAAAATCAAAAGTAGACAAACAGAACGCCTGAAAATTATTTGATTTAAGCTTCTTCAAAACGTCATTTGAATTTTTTATAGACCAAAATAATTTTTTTGCCAGTGGTTTCAAAAACTTTTTCGCAATATCTAATTACATGTTCTTTTATATGTAAGACAAGATGTTAAGAGCACGGATAATTTTGTTGTTGTACAAGAACTAGAGTTTGCAATAAATCTTGCTTTTTACGGTGTTTTGTGCATTTTAGGCAACCAATACATAGTAGGTACTTTGTCTTGTTTCGGCTCAACACTGACTCTAAATTAGTCAGTACTGCTATCAGTAAAATAACCCGTTACCGATGTCATGCAGTGATTGTTACGTATACCAGGGCTATCCGATCAACCTCTTTTGGGGTTGTCCCGGTTAGCTCAGTTGGTTGCGTCGCAGGAATTGCAGGGCTAGGCGCTGTCGCCGTGACGGTGCGGGTTCGCTCCCAGCTAGAGACACTATCATTTGAAATTCACAGTAGCGCTATTTGTGCATTGTAGCGGCCGTAAAAAGTCTCACCGTACATTTAGTCAGTACTGTTACCAATCAAATAACCCGTTACCGATGTCATGCAGTGATTGTTACGTTTATCAGGGCTATCCGATCAACCTTTTTTTTGGGGTTGTCCCGGTAAGCTTAGTTGGTTGCGTCGCAGGAATTTCAGGGCTAGGCGCTGTCGCCGTGCCGGTGCGAGTTCGCTCCCAGCTAGAGACACTATCATTCGAAATTCACAGTAGCGCTATTTGTTCAGTGTGGCGGCCGTAAAAAGTCTCCCCGTACTTTTAGTCAGTACTGTTATCAGTAAAATAACCCGTAACCGATGTCATGCAGTGATTGTTACGTTTACCAGGGCTATCCGATCAACCCTTTTTTGGGGTTGTCCCGGTTGGCTCAGTTGGTTGCGTCGCAGGAATTACAGGGCTAGGCGCTGTCGCCGTGACACTATCATTTATAATGTGTAGAGTGTGTCATTATCACTCTCAGATGAAGAAGTCAGTGTATAAGCATTAGTGTTATTAAGCTCTTCAGTTTGAACATTAATATAGTGTATACATCATACTATAATTGCATTATTAGCAGCCTTTGCAGCAGGAGTTAAAACAAATCTGTTGTGAAAATATTGAATACCCTTTTTCAAATAACATACACTGTGTTGAACGAACAGATGTTTTCATTATTTTTAAGTAAGTACTCTGCTCATAATTGCTTTATTTCGCGCGGGATTAAATTACGTGTATTCTGCGCTTATGCGAATTTGTGGCATCCGCGAAAATATCATTGGCAATTTTTGTGTGAAATTGGACCCGTGAAATCAATGGATACCACAGTATCAACAAAACGGGTATGTTATCTCCAACAAATAAAAAATTCGATATCTTAATTTTGTGAAATGTTTATTTATACATAATGCTGCATTGAAGTAATCTTTGAAAAGAAATGTTGAGTTGAATTGAAAACTGTCTATTAATTCTAGCGAATATTAAGTAAGCACTTCATAATATTGGGTTTGTATACAAGATCTCCTGCAAGGCGTCATTTGGTTCCTTATTTGATCGACATAATCGCTAACAGGCGTGCCTGTTTTGCTATCTCATTCTATAATTGTACGAAAACTAAAAAGGTTCCTTCGATTTTTAGATTTACATTAGCTTAGCTGAAATGCTTAGTCGATTTCAAAAACAATTTCTTGTAATAATAGTCACTCTTTAGAGACAGCATTCTTGGCTAATCGAAAAAGCCAGAAACATATGGCATCAAATTTATTTAAATGCATGCTAAAAAGTGCAGGTTTGTATTTAGTGGAGAGAAATGTATGAGGTAATATTACTAGCAGAATCGGGAGGATAAGGATTGAAATATACTTTGCGGGGGTTGGGATGGTGGCAAGAGTATGGTGTCAAAATACCAGATTCGGGTTATTTATAGAGATTTAAAAAACAAAGTCGAAGAATATGTTTATCCGTTCGTTTTTTGCTAAATAAGGAAGGGCTCATACAATGATGAATAGCCATTCTAACTTCAAATGTGAACATTGCAAGTATTGTTAATCTTAGGAGTCATGGTACTCTTACACTTACATTGAAAGTATTGTTAATCTTAGGAGTCATGGTACTCTTACACTTACATTGCAAGTATTGTTAATCTTAGGAGTCATGGTACTCTTACACTTACATTGCAAGTATTGTTAATCTTAGGAGTCATGGTACTATATACTGGGGAAACATTTAAATGAGCTATATTGATTATGCAACGCTAGGCCACCGGGTACCTGTACCAAACCTCCTGCAATATATTAATAATAAATGATCCCTTTATATCACGTTAATTGATTTAAGTTTTAATCGGAGAGTAAGAGTAAGAAAACACTTAGGTTATTTATATAAACGATTTTCTCATCACGTCGCCTGCTTGACAAAATGAAGTCACCAATTAGTGTTCTCGATATGTTATCACATTCATTTCAAGTGTTTAAAGTCTAGAACAAAACAAATAAGGGCACAAAACGTTAATCAGAAGACTCTGCTTATTTCAGAAAACTGCTACTTGATAAATATTCTCCTGTAGTGCCACAACATACTTTTAGAGTATCTAAAATTCGATTAAAATATATTTTCGAAAGGTTGACATCTAGCATAGCAGTTGCTTAATAATATCAGTGAACACGCTGATATTGTTGCCCAATATTGACCTGTCGCCTCAGTCACCTGATTAAATTCTGTAAAGGTCATTTGGAGAAACAGATAACCCAGAGAAACGTAATCATAATTACATGACATCTGCAACCGATTTTTTACTGATAAACGTACTGAATATATGTACGGGGAGACTTTCTACCTCCGCCACACTTTACGAATAGCACTACTGTGAATTTCAAATGTTATTAAACACACGTGTCGGCGAACCTGTTGATAGCGTGTTACATTTGTACCAGACTTTGTATTTTTCAAAAATCTTAAATATATCATCAATACGTACACAACGTGTATATCGATAAACAATAAAGTGTCAAATGATATTTATCCATAATAAATAGCTGTATGGAAAACAACACAAGATTTTGAAAAGTTGTTTAAAAAACACAAAAAACAACGTTTCACGATCTAAACAAATAATATTTATCATCACTTTGTACGAAACGTTTCACTCGCAAAGGCAGGGATTTGAATAAAAAATACCAGGCTTTTGTAAACATATGTCGTTATGTTCCTTTATAATATACCTTTCATGCTCAAAACAAGTTTAAATACACTGAACAAGAAAAATCAGTCAACAACTTGGGTAACATACTAGAAGATATAACAATTGTACCGCAACAGTATTTGTGAATATCGTAAGAATAACATAATGTTTGTAGAACATCGACATGGTTTGGTATGCACCAGAGAGTGCTGGAACATTAAAAAATTACAATAAAATCATATTCATTCATCGAAACAGCGGTAATGCATATTCTATTATTATATGGTAATGTTGTCAAAAATTTAAAAAAATCGGCGTGCGTAATACTTTCTACTTAAAAAACAAACTTTTTATACAATAAAAATACTATGAAAGTACTACCAGTTTTCGTATAAATATCAATCAATAAACAATTATCTGTTATGCTTTTTCTTAGTTTAACATCATTCAGTTATTATCAAGCCATAAGAACATTGAAATAAAGAGCGTATGCTTTAAGTAATATTAGCAAAATTTCATATTAGTTACGAGATCACTAAAATGTAAAAAAATATGACCAAAGAACCCTTTTCCTGTGGCGTGCCCCATACATTTTATTCTGTGGTAACTATTTACATTTTAAATTGTTTAAATAATAACGAATATTCAAACAGCTGTTCGGGAGTGAACTGAGAGAAAGCAGTTCCAATAAACGAAAGAATTGAAACATTTGCAATATTATTATAAAATTCATCATGATAGTTTGGCTCGTTATCTTGATAAACATAAAATATGTTTCTGCCGAAACATGCAACGGCGGACACTGGAGTACCACTTTTATAAACAGCGGAGTAAATCGTTTGATTTTCGGGGCCAGTGCACCCAGCGAGTCAGTGCTGAGATGTTCTATGCAATGTAGTACTGGATTACAGTACGAATCGTTTTATTATTCCAGTGCGCTAAAAGTGTGCTACTGCAACACGCAGATGGATGAAACGGCGACGACAACAACTACTGACACAGGCCTTATATACGGTATAAAGGAAAACGAAACACCTTGTCAGGTATTATATAATATTATTTTTAAAAAGTGCTATTTAAAATCATTATTGATAGTGTCTCTAGCTGGGAGCGAACCCGCACCGTCACGGCGACAGCTGTTGTTAATTTCCGGGATTGAACGTTTATCAGTAATAAAATAGTTCTTCCTTTGAATCAACGATGGCTACTTCCTAAATGTTTTATAAAGTAAAGGTTTTTAATATGAATGATAAGTTTTAAATTCAAGTTAAAAGCGCAAGTGTTAGGATATTCTTTTATAAACATAATAATATACCATTTAAAGGCGGCAAGTGTAACATCATGGATAAAGAAGTTAGGGCAGCGAGATAGATTGGTCCGCACTTCCCTCAAAATGTACATAACAGTATGCTAGTTGAGCTAGTGATCTGATGGTGGCAACGCTTTTAAGCCTCGAGTTGCATTTTTTTTCCAGAATTTTATTGTACCGTCCCTTTTCTGACAAATAAAATTGTTGATCATGGGCAATTTGATTTGCATTGCTCATACCTCTAACATGTTTTCGAAATGTTCCTTTACTTCATTATAAACTACCGAAATAATATAGTTTTATTTTTTGAAATTCATTCTTGGAATCTATCTTTATATTTTCAGGTGCAGACTGTTGTTGAGCAAACAGTGCTGTCAAAGGTGAGTGTTTTCCTTATCTACGATAAATGATTTCCTTTGTTGCTATAATTGTAGAATAATTGCATTATTATGCATTACTGTTTCAAGACGAAGCGCCCAATCGGAAGTCTATTCATTATCTTCTTGCTAAGCATTAAAAGAAATATTACATGATGGACTCTTTAGTTTCAATTGTTCTATAAATGTCTTCTAATTTCTTCTTAATCTTTTCCCAGCTTGCCGATCAATGGTTAGTAACACTCTTCTATTTTGCCATTGTTTTGAAGACAATTAGTAAGTGCTTGAGTCGTTACATTCTACTTTTTATCATACTCTAAAGTCAGAGACATCAAATGTTGGTATGCTCTGTTTTTCGTAGAAATAGTTTTCAGGTTTTTCGTCCAAAGAATCGCTCTCTTTTGGACCATCTTAATAGCTATTCTGGTTTCACATCCAAAGCATCTCTTACTTTGGGATAATCTCCGTACCTCTAATTTTTAGGTTCACGTCCAAATCATCTTTCTCTTTTAGGTTTCAATTTCAATCTGTCTCCTTAAGACCATATCCATTAAATGTTGTCATAGTTATGTTTTTAACTAAATGATTGTATTTTCTCTACAACAGAAAGATTGTCTGGACCTTTACCAAGAAGGGCATCGTACAGATGGTGTCTATGTGATTTATCCTGTTAGCGGAGTGCCGGTGAAAGCATGGTGTGACATGACGGGAGGAGGATGGACCGTGATCCAACGACGACAAGATGGATCCGAGGACTTTCTTAGACTCTGGGACGATTATGTCAACGGCTTCGGTAAAAAGACGGGAGAGTACTGGCTAGGATTGGAAAATATGAGACTTTTGACCACTGAGGCATCGACTCTAAAAATTGAGCTCAAATCGTTTGGAGATGTGACTCCTATCTCCGCTGTAGCAGAATATTCAAGCTTTGCAATTGGGTCATCTGCGTCTAACTATCAGTTAAACGTGAGTGAAATTGCGGTGACTGCTTGAACTTTCATAACGGTATGGCGTTCACGACGCAGGATCGGGATAATGATTTGGACTCCAGTAACTCTGATGTCACGTTTATAGGTCCATGGTGGTATAAAAATTGTTTTAAAAGTAAACTGACTGGTCTGTATTTGGGCGGTGTAAGTCAAGTCTATGGCGAAGGCATAGTGTGGGAATCATGCTGGGGTTTCTATTACTCAGCCAAGACCAGTGTGATGAAAATCCGGAGAAATATGTAGTGACGGAACTATGCTGTATTGATAGTTCTGTTACTTTGGAAATTTTAATCACTTGACAACAGTATAAAATATGTGATCAAATTCATGATACCAAAGAAGAGTTGATTGTTTGCATGTTACAATTCTAATTCGGCTTATAGAAACATTGTTAGAATACACAAACATTCAAACTCAATGACTTGGTACCTGTTTATTTATAAGAATCTTTAAACGAAGAAATGTGATGTGCTGTGTGAAAAATAAATAACAAACTAAGCAATCTGTTTTAATTAAAGCCATATTTCACTAGCCTGTTCTTAATTCTTTAATCCTGGTCTCCATTCAGCCATTTGCAGCTGGATCACATAATCTAGATCAGCGGAATGCTTGTCAATAATCCGGTTCCTGCTTCAGGGGCCCTTTTTTCTTAATCAACTTGTCGCTAATCTGCGTCCTGTAACAGAAATCTCAAGTCTAATATCAGCGCGACGCTTTCCTCTATTCAGCTTCGTGCATCAGACTTCCATTGTCTTGATTAACGTTTGTCTATATTAAGCTAGATGCAGCCGAATCCTCTGGCCACGACATCAGGACGTAGCTTGTCTCAAATTAGATTCATGGAAGCGCTTGTCTCTTATTAGCTGCTGGTACTTCTTGAGTTAAGTAACAGTTACCTGTATGGGACAGCTCAATAGAATCTTACACAAACGAATGATGGCTCGTTTTGAGGTAGCAACATATGGCAAAAGCAGCGCGTGGAAGTCAGTTGTCGTTAGCTTAACATTGTGAGTAATATTCTAGTTAATGAGCAGCATGGCTTATAGTAATTGTCATCTACGTCCTAAATATATCCTTCTTATGAAAGGACTTTATGATAGCACAGCGCCACATCTAGGAAATAGAACCATCTAGAATACACAGCATCGCCATCATGTAAGCACTGCATATTAGCAAAACGCCACATCTTGAAAATAGCAACATCTAGAATACACGACATCGCAACAAAGCTTAAGGTATACGGGTTTATAAAATGTATAAGTAACCCCATAGATATGGCAGCAGCGTCTAGCAACCATACAAGAGACAGGCAAAGTACGTACCATCCGTATCTCCAGATACTAAACATACACTTACATCTAGTTTACACACGATCAATTAAAACATTGATTATTTACATGTACATACTCGAACTATGTATTAATAAGTACTTGTTATTTGTAAACAAACCAGGTATCACAGAAATGCTATAGGACCAGTGAAACATCTTAAGGCATATTGAACATTCTTTAAGTGCAATATGCTCGAAATAACGCAAAGGCGAGATTTCCGTATCCCTCTTGTTAGCCGACAATAGACATTCGCTTCTGTGTCAGTGGAGCTAACTCTGTAAAATCTAGCAATCGCAACTATTATTCGGTAATCTACCTTATATATACCGTCTACAGATGCAGTATCATATGCTTTAGATAAAGTACTTAAAATAATTCACCATTCTTCCTAATCAAAATGACTAGAGAAATTATAATGAAATTACATCCAGTCTAGACATTCGACTCTGTTGGTCGTAACAAAAGATTTATCATTTAACTGATTGGAAGAAATAAACGCGGATCTGAAATGTTTTAAACATAAGAATTTAATGCTTCTGTCTGTTTAATTATACACTTGGGAAATTCGTCCAAAAACTTAAAACCGTTGCTTTTTCTAATATATTATCCGGAAATTGAGAAACGTCTTAGATTAAAATGATCAAATTTAGAAGCAGCCTTTTTTATTACTGCCTTACAGACATTATCAGTTATCAACGTTAGACATTTAACATAATGAAAATATAGTTTTGATACTTATACTAACTACGTCAGGTTTGCATTAAAAAGATGAAACGGGAACTGAAAGCCATCGAACACGACAAAAATGAAACTAGATTGTTCAGGCTCGGCTTGATTAAGCATGTCCATTGGCAGTAATGGAAATACATATTACTGTCCACTGCCTATCCCCAGATTGAGCTCAACCAAATATTTACACCAATAAACAGTACAATTTCGATCCATCTCAAACGATGGAATGTGAAATATCAACGTTAATTTAGCACATTTAAAGGCATTTTTTTCACTTAAACTCTAAGAAAAAGAACATTGAGCAGCCTCTCTTAAAAGAATGCCATTTTAGATAATTCAGTTGCACGTCAATCACAATTTTTCACCAAACATGTTTTCGTTTCAATACAATTCATCATATGAGACACATTTTTCTCCATTTGTAATGTATGACACGAACACAGTAAATATATATCAGTTTGTTTCTTTACACGCGGTTTTATGATATTTAAGTTATAACACATAAAAAAGGAAAAGCGAAAACTTAAAAAAAAGATCTGCGCAAAACTAATATTCTATGAATTATGATATACACAGGAGAAACGAAAAGTTCGAATCATCTTCATGAATCTTAAATTCGACAAATGCAAGTTTAATTGCAGTATATATATTTGTTAAGATATCAATTACTCTTCGACAGGGTAGCAAGGTTTATTATCAACTATTCCATGTACATCTGCTGACTATTAGTCTCGGGTTTCAGTCATCTCGGATTGAAGGAATCAAGGAAACTTTGAAGAAGTTTTTCTTATATTAGTTTGTTCGAAATAAAAACTAGACCATATCATTATAAACACTGCTGATGTCATTGAAAGTTATTCCCTGTATGTTGGTTTCCTTTGAAATCTCTCTTTGCTATGTTTGATAAAGAGAGATCAAGTTTGAATATTCAAATATTTTATAATTGAGTTTGACATTCTCAGATAAGCTTAATCATTAAAATCTCTATCTACCTGTATGTTCAATAAGGTGCGTATATTAAACGACCGAATACTTGTAACACTTTAGTTAAGCCATTATCTAGTTCTAATTCGAGATAGGAGTTCCCAGGTTTCCAGCTGCAACAATGATGTAATTATTCCGATTAAATTAACTTACACAAATGTGGAATAAGTCCATTAAAAAGTCAGCAGCATTGTCGTCCCTGTTTGTTGTTGTTTGCTTCTGGTTCGAAAGAAAGTAAACTCAACATCATAAAACACATGACTTGGCCTTAGATTGATTGTATTTACATATGGAAAAATATATCACACTATATAGGTTATTTGCTTTCTTTGTTCGCTGCTGCAGACAAATTGTATTTCCTTACATAATGAACCGAATTAAATCTGTACGAATTCATGGACGTCTA
Organism: Corbicula japonica; assembly: GCA_038501625.1. Taxonomy (NCBI): domain Eukaryota; kingdom Metazoa; phylum Mollusca; class Bivalvia; order Venerida; family Cyrenidae; genus Corbicula; species Corbicula japonica. The sequence continues at coordinate 332,610 of JAZAYU010000267.1, read as the reverse complement.
TGAACTCCACATATGGTTTCACTCATCAGTTTAATGCAAGAATACCTAAAACGTAAATAACTGTAAAGAAGTTCAAGTGACCATTATTACCAATGGATGATGGTGGAACATGAAACAAAATACTTAATCCTCATAGGGTCTGGCATAGCCGAGCCAAACTATTTTTCTAATTGTCTGGACGGAGCATTTATGAGATTTTCCGACATATTATTGATGCAAATGCTGCCAAAATACCATGTAACTACACATTTTGTTCATTACAATGTCTCTATACAATAATATAGACATGGATTACCAGGCAGCGGTCTTAGTTTAAATGTAAAATAATTCCTTATATCCTAAAAATAATACAAGCAAATCAATTGTTTTTAAACGATACATTTTATTACGAAATCAAATACAACAAAACCATCAATCTAACTAAAAACATTTAAAGAAAAACAAACTTAATTGTGTTCTAAGGCATTGCCATCACGAAGTTACTTTCCCAATAGTTTTCATCCAGCACAACCTTTAGACAGATTTACAATATTTCTTCTTTTTGTTCTTGTAGATAAAGTGACTCTTATAACGTCGAAATATACCAATGACCGTTCCAAGGCGGTAACCCCCTGGGATCTCTTTTTCGTTAATGGTAGTTTTTTTTTAAATAGAACAGTTTATAAATGTATGCTCTCCTTTTCACTGTGTTGTTCAGCTGGGGGCTATGTGTTATGAGTGTGGATATTAGTTATATCCATGTTTCAGTTTTTGATACGCCTTACGTGTAACAATCCACATTGCAACTTTTTGAATTTTCCTGGAGGTCATAAATGGAGAGCAGCAGTATGTATATGATTAATAATGTAGTAAAAGCACACACTTGGAGAACTGTATCAATCGTTACCATTGAGAAAGGTCAGAAAATATCTGTCAGAAGGTTGGCGACATCGATTTGTTTTCTAATTGTCCCTTGGTTAGAACTAACCAGCCTTTTTTGGACTACTGTCAATAAAATTATTAATGCAATTGTTCGATTTCACAGTAATATTGCAAGTGAAACTATATTTGAAATGTCAGCAAAATTATTTAGTTAACAGAAACAAACCAAATCCTTTTATTAAGGACTAGTTTGCTAAATTTCAAACAAATGCAAACAATCAACAGTAAACAAATCATTATCAAGCTGATATCTTATGTAGCTTTAAAGTTATAAACCAATTGCATATTGTGGTTAATGCAAATACTAAGTGCAAAAGGTTAATAACTTTCACAATTATCTACTTAAGTTTTGGGTATTACTCATAATGATGTATATACTGATCATGCTGATGGTAAACATGTTTTCCTTGTTTCAAAGTAAGTCAAAGTTATGGGACAATTGCATAATAAAAAATATTGTCATAGCTCGACAAATATTTGTAGCAGAGTTAATGGTGTTGTTGGTAATGACACAGATTTTAATGGTCAATTTATATATCAAGTTCAAGGTGATATTTCGTTAAGTTTCAAAGTTATGGGCGAATTATTTTTGCTTTTTTTTGCTTAACACAAACTTTTAGTAAAAAAGGGGCAAAATTGAAAAATGTTGGAAGCAGAGTTATGGGTCTTGTTCTTGTTGTTATAATGATTATGTAGATTTTGATGTGAATCTATATTCCAAATTTTAAAGTGATATCTAAAAGTAGTTTCAAAGTCATGGTCATATTGTGTATTTTTAAGTAAAAACGTGGCTTAACTGGAAAAAGTGTTTGTAGCATAATTATGAGTCTTGTTGATAATGATGTAGATTTTGATGGTAAACATATATTAAAAGGTACAAGGTGATATCTCAAGTAGTTATTGACCAAAGTGCGTATTTAGGTTAACCGACGCCAACACCACCGCCGACGCAGACGCCGGGGTGAATGCGATAGATCCCAAATTCTTCAATTAGCCGAGCTAAAAGCTGCAGATGAGCGTGTAGGAATGAGCGCCAAGTGTGAAAGGCTGCTAAATTGTGTCCCTTATAAAATCTTGATTTTAAGTGGTTTCTAGACTATGCATTGACTTCATTTTTGTTCTGGCACTAAATGAATATGTGAGCATTATGAATCTGGCATTTGTTTTTGGATTACTAATTGCATTTGTGGAGTATTTGTGTCTAAAACAATTGGATTTTAACAAAAGATTGCATCATAATCTGGTGTACACCTTCTCAGTGTACACAATGGATTATCATGGAGGCAATATCAAAATATACAGTGCAAGTGATCTAATGAAATATCGATCAATGCCCAGACAATGGATTTTACCTGATCAGCAATTATTGGCAAGATTAAAAGGTATGGGTATTTTGAACTTTAGAAGTTACAGATCTGGAACCAAAACATCCAAAAGTAATAAACCACAAAAGAAACAACTTGGTGTGAATATCTCAAACCTAGTATACCCAAAACGACAAAATGACTTACGTAATTTCAGAGAAAATGTGACATGTTTAACATTAAATTGCCATTCAGTAGTCAACAAAGATGTGCTAGTTGGACAATTGCTTCGTGATGAAAACATTGATTTTGCACTTTTGACGGAAACGTGGTATTCAGAAGACAAACAATCTCAATTTGAAACATCAGATTTAAACCAAAATGGCTATAAACTCAGTGTTGCAAATCGTAAAAATCGTCTTGGCGGCGGTATTGCTTGCTTTGATTTGTAAAAGTACCGTCAATATGCGGAAAAAGGAATCCGGCGCGACCCAAACTTTTGAGTACGGAATGGCAATTGGTATTCAAAAACATTACCATTATTTGTGTAGGAATTTATAGACCCCCATCATTGGCTACTCCTCTGCAATTTGTGAAAGACTTCTTTGAATTTATGGAAGACATTGTTTCAAAATATCAAAACCTCTTGACAATGGGGGATTTCAACTGTTTGTGTGCTATGGGATTAGAACAACATGTACATTTCCCCACGCAAGTGTTCGGTCAAAGTCTCGATCTTGTGATCACAGAGGTCGCAAATGGTGTTGAGCTAGTCTCATGTAAACCTGGTCCATTTCTTTCAGATCATCGTGTAGTGAAAGTCGTCACAAAAGTGAAAAAAAGAGAACATTATCAGCAAATCCATCATATACAGAAACTTTAAAGATATTGATCGCTCAGAATTTGCCAGTGATATTACCAATATAAAAATTGAAAGTGAATCAGTTACTGAATATGTGGAACTTTTTGAATCTGAAATGAAAGTTATCGTCGATAAACATGCACCTGAAATTGAATAAAACCAGTTATTTGTCGAAACCTGAAGCCATGGTTTACTGAGAGTATAAAACACTCAAAGAGTATTCTACGCAAATCGGAGCGCACGTGGAGAAAACACAAAAATCCCAATGATTATGAAATCTTCAAAACTGCAATGAATAAATACAATTATGAACTAAATCTTGAAAAGAAACGCAAACTTAGTCAGAAAGTGCTCGCATTCAAGGGAGATTCCACTAAACTCTACAATTTCGTGACGGATCTCACCGGCGGAAAATCCGAAAATCCAATGCCGACCGTTGACAATGAAAACAGTTTAACTGATAAATTCGCAGATTTTTTCATGAACAAAATTGAGAAAATACGAGGCAACCTTAAACATCATAAGAACTAAGATGTACCAAAATTCGAGGAATTTGGAACCTTAAGTGAAAATGATGTGACAAAAAAGATTAATTCCATGCAAAAAAATCATGCGAAATCGACGTTTGTGCCGACGAACGTGTTGAAGTCATTTGTGACTGAACTGCTTCCCATCATTACCACATTAGTGAATCTTTCGTTGTCACAAGGTGTCTTTCCACCAAATTGGAAACAGGCAATAGTTAGACCTCTGTTGAAAAAAACTTGGACTCGAACTCATATTTTCTAACTACAGACCAGTGAGCAACCTACCATTTCTGTCGAAATTAATCGAAAAGTCAGCATTATTCTACCTTAACAAACATGCAAATGAACACAATCTCCTTCCAAAGAACCGATCAGCGTACCGACAACATCATTCGTGTGAATCAGCGCTACTTCGCCTTGTAAATGACATTCTTGCTGCCATGGAAAATCAAGAAGTAACTGCATTAATATCATTTGACTTAAGAGCAGCTTTTGAGACCGTCGATCATGACATCCTTCTCGGCGTTCTAAATCGTCAGTATGGTATCTGTGGAGTAGCACTCGACTGGTTAGACTCGTACCTGCGACCCAGGAGTTGTCGCGTAAGTGTGAACAATATAATGTCGTCAGCACGCGATCTCACATGCAGTGTCCCCCAAGGAAGCTGTTTAGGGCAGTGGCTCTACCTCGCGTATGCAGGGACCATATTTGACATTGTTCCGCCTACCATCTCCGTGTACGGCTTCGCCGACGATCATACTGCCAGCAAATGTTTCAAACCTACACCCGCTCTTGAGGCCGAAACCATTGCGGCGCTAGAAGAGTTCGCAACACAAGCGAATGATTGGATGAACAGTAATAAATTAAAAATGAATTCTTCAAAAACTGAACACATAATTTTCGGAAGTGCTCCTCAGTTTCGTAAATTGTCTAAAGATGAATTTAACATTTGTGGTGATAAGATCAAACGACAAAATACATTCAGATATTTAGGGGCATATTTGGACGAAAATCTGACTTTCACATCAAGATAAAGTGTCGAACAGCTATGTTGAGCTTTTTTCGCATAAAGAATATTCGCAAATACCTCACACAAGAAACAGAAACTCTTGTACTCTCACTCGTTATTTCTCACTTAGACTATTGCAATGTGATTTTGTATGGTATTTCAAACTGTAATATTGCAAAACTACAGCGAATTCAAAACATGTGTGCCAAACTAGTATTGAATCGTAGGAAAAGTGACAGTTCTAAGCAGGCACTATACGATCTACACTGGCTGCCCATCAAGGCCAGAAAACAATTCAAGATTCTTGTATACATGTACAACTGTCGCGTTGGAAATGCACCACCGTATTTGACTGACCTGCTTACACCTTAAGTTCAAAAACGTTCTCTGAGATCATCCTCATCGTCGGTTGACAGTTATGAAGTGCCTTTTAATAAGTGTAAAACTTTCGGCGACAGAAGTTTCAGTACAATCGGCCCGAAACTCTGGAATGATCTTCCGTTAAATATCAGACAATGCTCATCAGTTAATAGTTTCAAGAAACACTTGAAGACTCATTTTTTCAGAGACTATTTTAATCTTTTCTAATCAAAGTCAGTAGAGTGTAGAAACACTAAGCAGTGAACTAAGAGGCAATGTTAATCTGCGCATTAATTCTGTGATAAATAATATAGTCATATTTTTAATTATTTTAAATAACATTATTTTCTTTTACTTTTGATAATATGTTTTAGATTTAGAAATAATTGTAATATCATTCTCAAACTACATTTATTTATTAGTTTTAATGTTTTGATATAATATTGTACAACGCCATTTAATATGTATTTTATGTAGAAACAGGCGTTTAAGCAAATAAAACAGTTTCATTTTCAGCTTCAGTCAACAAAAAAAACGAACAGCACAACAAAACTTACGACAAATGCCATACTTTCGTTAAGTGGACTATGAGGCTTACAACATACTATCTCACTGACATATCTGTTGTTCTTAAATACTTAATATCTGTCTTTATTCAATATAACCGGCGAGTTTTATGAAAACCAAAATTTAAAGTTATTAAAATACATCCTGTTCGGATGTAAATGATTGAGTGCCTGGGACAAGTTAAATAGCGGTAAAGTCAAGAGTTATGCGGGGTAGACGGTTATTTAAGATAATAACCGTGGGTTGGTCACATTCCTGAACCATACGCTTGCTCCTATGGCTGCATCCTTTGTTGAAACCAATACATTCGCCTTACCTGTAGGAAAAGATGAAAAGGGAACTTTGAAAGCCAACGAGCACGACAAATATGAAAATATTGCAGGCTCGGTTTGATTGAGCCTATTCATTGGCAGTACTGGAAATGCATAATAGTTCCCACGCCGCCTAGCCCCGGGTTGAGCGCAACTCAATATTTACACCAATAAACTGAACAATTTCGATCCATTCCAAACGATGAAATGCATATGACGGTGAACATGGAACCTTCAATGCGGTATTTTCAGATTAATACCATTCCATGTCCAGCGGCGTATGGTCCCCAGTTAAAGAATGGGTTTGCTCTAAACGAGAAAACAATGGGTCGAACTAATCAAAAACAGAATTTTGGGGATAAGAGAATATAAAGCCTGTATATCACAGACAACGCCAGAGGCAAAATTAAAAAAAAAACATGAATTATATCCTTGGGGTAATTGAACAATATCCGAATCTATATTGGTTGGGATATTGAAAACACCTGTTTATAAACTGGTCGAAATATTTAAACAAAAGTAATTTTAGAAGTACTATTGACATATGACATATTACATATGTATCGTACTCAACGACCTTCAAAGGACAAAACTGATAACAATACTGATTTTACAGCCGTCACACGGCACAAGGAGGTCTTTTTTACGATTAATAATACTAATCATCACTCACACACTTTTATTTCTGAATCTACAGGACATTTTGAAAATAATACATAAGTATAACTATACTTCATTAGATCACTTGCACTGTATATTTTGATATTGCCTTCAGGATAATCCATTGTGTACACTGAGAAGGTGTTCACCAGATTATGATGAAATCTTTTGTTAAAATCCAATTGTTTTAGACACAAATACTCCACAAATGCAATTAGTAATCCAAAAACAAATGCCAGATTCATAATGCTCACATATTCATTTAGTGCCAGAACAAAACTGAAGTCAATGCATAGTCTAGAAACCACTTAAAATCAAGATTTTATAAGAGACACAATTAAGCGGCCTTTCACACTTGGCGCTCATTCCTACACGCTCATCTGCAGCTTTTAGCTCGGCTATTCGAAGACTATGGGATCTATCGCATTCACCCCGGCGTCTGCGTCGGCGGTGGTGTAGGCGTCAGTTAACCTAAATACGCACTTTGGTCAATAACTACTTGAGATATCACCTTGTACCTTTTAATATATGTTTACCATCAAAATCTACATCATTATCAACAAGACTCATAATTATGCTACAAACACTTTTCCAGTTAAGCCACGTTTTTACTTAAAAATACACAATATGACCATGACTTTGAAACAACTTTTAGATATCACTTTAAAATTTGGAATATTATATAGTTATTTGGTTTCTTGACAGGGAATGTGAGGATATATTGCCGGTCTGGGTGTCATATTACCCGAGCCGCAGGCGAGGGATAATATGACACCCAGACCGGCAATATATCCTCGCATACCCTTTCAAGGAACCAAATAATTGTTTTATTATACTGAAAAGACTTATTCAGACAAAAATAATTAGAAAATATCAATTTTTCATTTATTTCGCTTATTTAATGCCGAACGGCTTAATTCCCCTCTGAGAACCTCAATAATTACATGTCTGACGTCATTAATTTACCTGCATGACGTCACTTCTATAGAAAATGAATGGATTATCGATTTGATATTTATTTACAAAATTTGAGAATAATCTGATCGTTTTCAACGTTAAAAACATAACACAAATATTTTCTGTAACATTTTTAGTAATCCCTAAACATACCGCTTTATAATTTACAAGATCGGCTTCAAATTATGCATTTTTCCGGAAAATCAAAACAAAATGGCGGACGACAACAAAAGGTGGGAGGCCAGAGGGGGAAATTAAGGCACGTGCGTTCATATCTACGGCCGAGCCGTAAATACGGATATACATCAACGTCAAATTATCCAATCAAATTCAAGGAAATTTCTTTGCAGTATAATAAAAATTCAGATCAAAATCCACATAATAACAACAAGAACAAGACCCATAACTCTGCTTCCAAAATTTTTCAACTTTGCCCCTTTTGTACTAAAATTTTGTGTTAAGCAAAAAAAGCAAAAATAATTCGCCCATAACTTTGAAACTAAACGAAATATCACCTTGAAACTTGATATATAAATTGACCATCAAAATCTGTGTCATTACCAACAACGCCATTAACTCTGCTACAAATATTTGTCGAGCTATGCCAATATTTTTCCATAATGCAATTGTCCCATAACTTTGACTTACTTTGAAACAAGGAAAACATGTTTACCATCAGCATGATCAGTAGCTACATCATTATAAATAATACCCAAAACTTGAGTAGATAATTGTTTAAGTTATTAACCTTTTGCACTAAGTATTTGCATTAACCACAATATGCACTTGGTTTATAACTTTAAAGCTACATAAGATATCAGCTTGATAATGATTTGTTTACTGTTGATTGTTTGCTTTTGTTTGAAATTTAGCAAACTAGTCCTTAATAAAAGGATTTGGTTTGTTTGCTGACGTTTCAAATATAGTTTCACTTGCAATATTACTGTGAAGTCGAGCAATTGCATTAATAATTTTATTGACAGTAGTCCAAAAAAGGCTGGTTAGTTCTAACCAAGGGACAATTAGAAAACAAATCGATGTCGCCAACCTTCTGACAGATATTTTCTGACCTTTCTCAATGGTAACGATTGATACAGTTATCCGAGTGTGTGCTTTTGATTATTAATGATATACATACTGCTGCTCTCCATGTATGACCTTCAGGAAAGTTCAAAAAGTTGCAATGTGGATTGTTACACGTAAGGCGTATCAAAAAACTGAAACATGGATATAACGAATATCCACACTCATAACACATAGCCCCCAGCTGAACAACACAGTGAAAAGGAGAGCATACATTTATAAACTGTTCTATTTAAAAAAACACTACCATTAACGAAAAAGAGATCCCAGGGGGTTACCGCCTTGGAACGGTCATTGGTATATTTCGACGTTATAAGAATCACTTTATCTGCAAGAACAAAAAGAAGAAATATTATGAATTTGTCTAAAGGTTGTGCTGGATGAAAACTATTGGGAGAGTAACTTCATGATGGCAATGCCTTAGAACACAATTAAGTTTGTTTTTCTTTAAATGCTTTTAATACAACGTCGAGCGTTGTCTATTTAAATGTCATCATTGCAGTTAGATTGTTGGTTTTGTTGTATTTGATTTCGTAATAAAATGTATCGTTTAAAAACAATTGATTTGCTTGTATTATTTTTAGGATATAAGGAATTATAGAATATAAGGATACATGGAATTATAGAATATTATTTCTTTTCGTCAACATGAGTAGAAGGCTCGTCAAAATAGCCTTTGGAACTTTATACAGAACGTTTGAAGATATGCAAATTTCTTTAAAGTGGTCATATAAGACATTGTTTAATAACAAAGGTCATTGTCTAGCAAGAAATATTACTCCTATCGGAGTTTTATTTACCTTATTTTACCGCGAGCCACTGTGACAGTAACTTATAAAGTAAATGTTTCATACACAAATATTTCTTTGAGGAATTTTACATATTTCTTGTAATCTTTTCGGTCAAACATTCTAGACACATATGTTGCAAAAAGAAGCTTTTGTAAGATTTTAGTGTTCACAGACGCATAAAGATCTTACTAATGGTCTAGAGCAAACATACAGCGAAAGGTCACGTTACAACACTACCATTAATTTACATTTAAACTAAGACCGCTGTCTGGTAATCCATATCTATATAATTGTATAGGGACATTGTAATGAACAAAATGTGTAGTTACATGGTATTTTGGCAGCATTTGCATCAATAAAATGTCGGAAAATCTCATAAATGCTCCGTCCAGACATTTAGAAAAATAGTTTGGCTCGGCTATGCCAGATCCTATGAGGATTAAGTGTTTCGTTTCATGTTCCACCATCATCCATTGGTAATAATGGTCACTTGAACTTCTTTACAGTTATTTACGTTTTAGATATTCGTGCATTAAACTGATGAGTGAAACCATATGCGGAGTTCATAGACGTCCATGAATTCCTACAGATTTAATTCGGTTCATTATGTAAGGAAATACAATTTGTCTGCAGCAGCGAACAAAGAAAGCAAATAAACTATATAGTGTGATATCTTTTTCCATATGTAAATGCAATCAATCTAAGGCCAAGTCATGTGTTTTATGTTGTTGAGTTTACTTTCTTTCGAACCAGAAGCAAACAACAACAAACAGGGACGACATTGCTGCTGACTTTTTAATGGACTAATTTCACATTTGTGTAAGTAAATTTAATCGGAATGCCCAGACAATGGATTTTACCTGATCAGCAATTATTGGCAAGATTAAAATGTATGGGTATTTTTAACTTTAGAAGTTACAGATCTGGAACCAAACCATCCAAAATTAATAAACCACAAAAGAAACAACTTGGTGTGAATATCTCAAACCTAGTATACCCAAAACGACAAAATGACCTAAGTAATTTCAGAGAAAATGTGACATGTTAAACATTAAATTGCCATTCAGTAGTCAACAAAGATGTACTAGTCGGACAATTGCTTCATGATGAAAACATTGATTTTGCACTTTTGACGGAAACGTGGTATTCAGATGACAAACAATCTCAATTTGAAACATCAGATTTAAACCAAAATGGCTATAAACTCACTGTTGCAAATCGTAAAAATCGTCTTGGCGGCGGTATTGCTTTGACTTGTAAAAGTACCGTCAATATGCGGAAAAAGGAATCCGGCGCGACCCAAACTTTCGAGTACGGAATATGGCAATTGGTATTCAAAAACATTACCATTAAATGTATAGGAATTTATAGACCCCCATCATTGGCTACTCCTCTGCAATTTATGAAAGACTTCTTTGAATTTATGGAAGACATTGTTTCAAAATATCAAAACCTCTTGACAATGGGGGATTTCAATATTCATATACACGACCACACCAGTGCTATTTCAGAATTTAATAACTGTTTGTGTGCTATGGGATTAGAACAACATGTACATTTCCCCACGCAAGTGTTCGGTCAAAGTCTCGATCTTGTGATCACAGAGGTCGCAAATGGTGTTGAGCTAGTCTCATGTGAACCTGGTCCATTTCTTTCAGATCATCGTGTAGTGAAAGTCGTCAAAAAAGTGAAAAGAGAGAACATTATCAGCAAATCCATCATATACAGAAACTTTAAAGATATTGATCGCTCAGAATTTGCCAGTGATATTACCAATATAAAAATTGAAAGTGAATCAGTTACTGAATATGTGGAATCTGAAATGAAAGTTATCGTCGATAAACATGCACCTGAAATTGAAAAAAAACTGTTATTTGTCGAAACCCGAAGCCATGGTTTACTGAGAGTATAAAACACTCAAAGAGTATTCTACGCAAATCTGAGCGCACGTGGAGAAAACACAAAAATCCCAATGATTATGAAATCTTCAAAACTGCAATGAATAAATACAATTATGAACTGAATCTTGAAAAGAAACGCAAACTTAGTCAGAAAGTGCTCGCATTCAAGGAAGATTCCAAGAAACTCTACAACTTCGTGACGGATCTCACCGGCGGAAAGTCCGAAAATCCAATGCCGACCGTTGACTATGAAAACAGTTTAGCTCATAAATTCGCAGATTTGTTCATGAACAAAATTGAGAAAATACGAGGCAACCTTAAACATCATAAGAACTATGAACCATTGCCGAAAGATGTACCAAAATTCGAGGAATTTGGAACCTTAAGTGAAAATGATGTGAAAAAAATGATTAATTCCATGCAAACAAAATCATGCGAAATCGACGTTTTGCCGACGAAAGTGTTGACGTCATTTGTGACTGAACTGCTTCCCATCATTACCACATTAGTGAATCTTTCGTTGTCACAAGGTGTCTTTCCACCAAATTGGAAACAGGCAATAGTTAGACCTCTGTTGAAAAAACTTGGACTCGAACTCATATTTTCTAACTACAGACCAGCGAGCAACCTCTACCATTTCTGTCGAAATCAATCGAAAAGGCAGCATTATTCTACCTTAACAAACATGCAAATGAACACAATCTCCTTCCAAAGAACCAATCAGCGTACCGACAACATCATTCGTGTGAATCAGCGTTTCTTCGCCTTGTAAATGACATTCTTGCTGCCATGGAAAATCAAGAAGTAACTGCATTAATAGCATTGGACTTCAGAGCAGCTTTTGATACCGTCGATCATGACATCCTTCTCGGCGTTCTAAATCGTCAGTATGGTATCTGTGGAGTAGCACTCGACTGGTTAGACTCGTACCTGCGACCCAGGAGTTGTCGCGTTAGTGTGAACAATATAATGTCGTCAGCACGCGATCTCACATGCAGTATCCCCCAAGGAAGCTGTTTAGGGCCGTGGCTCTACCTCGCGTATGCAGGGACCATATTTGACATTGTTCCGCCTACCATCTCCGTGTACGGCTTCGCCGACGATCATACTGCCAGCAAATGTTTCAAACCTACACCCGCTCTTGAGGCCGAATCCATTGCGGAGCTAGAAGAGTTCGCAACACAAGTAAATGATTGGATGAACAGTAATAAATTAAAAATGAATTCTTCAAAAACTGAACACATAATTTTCGGAAGTGCTCCTCAGTTTCGTAAATTGTCTAAAGATGAAATTAACATTTGTGGTGATAAGATCAAACGACAAAATACAATCAGATATTTAGGGGCATATTTGGACGAAAATCTGACTTTCAAACATCACATCAAGATAAAGTGTCGGACAGCTATGTTGAGCTTTTTCGCATAAAGAATATTCGCAAATACCTCACACAAGATGCAACAGAAACTCTTGTACTCTCACTCGTTATTTTTCACTTAGACTATTGCAATGTGATTTTGTATGGTATTTCAAACTGTGATATTGCAAAACTACAGCGAATTCAAAACATGTGTGCCAAACTAGTATTGAATCGTAGGAAAAGTGACAGTTCTAAGCAGGCACTATACGATCTACACTGGCTGCCCATCAAGGCCAGAAAACAATTCAAGATTCTTGTATACATGTACAACTGTCGCGTTGGAAATGCACCACCGTATTTGACTGACCTGCTTACACCTTAAGTTTAAAAACGTTCTCTGAGATCATCCTCATCTTCTGTTGACAGTTATGAAGTGCCTTTTAATAAGTGTAAAACTTTCAGCGACAGAAGTTTCAGTACAATCGGCCCGAAACTCTGGAATGATCTTCCATTAAATATCAGACAATGCTCATCAGTTGATAGTTTCAAGAAACACTTGAAGACTCATTTTTTCAGAGACTATTTTTTAATCTTTTCTAGTCAAAGTCAGTAGAGTGTAGAAACACTAAGCAGTGAACTAAGAGACAATGTTAACCTGCGCATTAATTCTGGGATAAATATCTGAATTTACAATTTCTTTATTATCCAAGTAACATTTTCATGTCTTTTATAATGTCCTTTAATAATATAGCCATATTTTTAATTATTTTAAATAACAATATTTTCTTTTACTTTTGATAATATGTTTTAGATTTAGAAATAATTGTTATATCATTCTTAAACTACATTTATTTATTATTTATTAGCTCGACTATTCGAAGAATAGGGGAGCTATCCTACTCGCCCCGGTGTCGGCGTCGGCGTTCCCGTCGGCGTCCGTTAAACAAAATATGCACTTTGATACATAACTTGAAAACTACTTAAGATATCAACTTGAAACTGGAATATATATTCACCATCAAATTCTACATCTTTACCAACAAGACCCATAACTCTGCTGTCAATATATTTCAAATTATGCCCCTTTTTTCTTATATTTTGTGTTGAGCAAAATATGCATATATGCATTTTGCCCATAACTTTAAAACTACTTGAGATATTGCCTTGAAATATCAAATTCTACATCATTTCCAACAACAACCATAACTTTGCTACAAATATTGTTCAAGTTTTAAATATTTTTCAAGTTATGCCCCTTTTTCACTTAAATTTTGCGTTAAGGAAAATATGCACTTTGGTCCATAACTTATAAACTACTTGAGATATCAACTTGAAACTTGGAATATATATTCACCATCAAATTCTACATCATTTCCAACAAGACCCATAACCCTGCTTCCCATATTTTTAAAATTATGCCCCTTTTTCACTTACATTTTGTGTTAAGCAAAATATACACTTGGCCCTTAACTTCGTTATGAATTGAGGGATTTCAAAATAACTTGGCACAAATGTTCACCATGACAACGCGGTGTGTCCACACAATACCCATGCCTGTAGATCCAAGGTCAAGGTCACTGTTACTAAAAATAGAATTTTCTAGTCCAGGCTGTAACTTCGTTATGAATGGAGGGATTTCAAAATAACTTGACACAAATGTTCATCATGACAAGGCGGTGTGTCGCGTACCATGCCCATGCCTGTAGGTCAAAGGTCAAGGTCACTGTTACTAAAAATAGAATTCTCTTGTCCAGGCTGTTCCTTTTTATGAATGGAGGGATTTCAAAATAACTTTGCACAAATGTTCACTATGACAAGGCTGTGTGTCCGCACAATACCAAAGCCTGAAGGTCCAAGGTCAAGGTCACTGTTACTAAAAATAGAATTTTCTTGTCCGGGCCAGGGGGGGGGGAGGTGCACTGGTCCGAGAAGTTGCGTGGTTGCGAAATGGTAAATCTTGAACGTAACGTAAACAATTGTTACAATTTTCCATTGAAAATGATATGATTAATGAAAATGAATCAATCAATTAGTTTTAATTCGATTTTTATAATAACATTTTGATTTTTTTAGGAATTATTCACAACTGTTTAAAACGGGGTATCCAATCCGGCCACGACTTTTCGGCTATGTTTGGCTATTATCCATTTGACAGTTCGGCGCGGAATCACAGGTATGTCGTCTGTGTATTTTTTAAACAATGCGGATTTTAATTGCATTTAAAGAGTTTTATAGATAATACTAGTGTTTTTTTTCTTAATAATTTGTATAAATATTCTTTATGATTAGATTTTCATATCTGTAAATAAGCTTTAATTGCTTTCTTTCAAAAGTTTCGGCCAGATTTTTATCACAGGTGCTTTGGACCAAAACTCATTTCTTGAGATGGACCGTATTGAGATTGTAACCTAGATCTTCCTCTAGTTGGCTTATTGTGGATTTTTTTTACCTCAAAGTAGTATAATTGGTTAAAGTCTTTATATTATAGTTTATATATTTAATTTCGTCATATTTGGTCCGGGCTGTAACTTCATTATAAATGTAGGGATTTCAATATAACTTGGCACAAATGTTCACCATGACAGGACAGTGTATCGCGTACCATGCCCATGCCTGTAGGTCAAGGTCACTGTTACTAAAAATAGAATTCTCTTGTCCGGGCTGTAACTTCGTTAGGAATAGATTGATTTCAAAATAACTTGACACAAATGTTCATCATGACAAGGTGGTATGTCCTGTACCATGCCCATGCCTGTAGGTCCAAGGTCAAGGTCACTGATACATGTACTAAAATAGAATTTTCTTGTCAGGGCTGTAACTACGTTAGGAATAAAGTAATTTCAAAATAACTTGGCAGAAATGTTCACCATGACAAGGTGGTGAGTCGTGTACCATGTCCATGCCTGTAGGTCCAAGGTCAAGGTCACTGTTACTAAAAATAGAATTTTCTTGTTCAGGCTATAACTTTGTTTTGAATGGAGGGTTTTCAAAATAACTTGGCACAAATGTTCACCATGACAAGGCGGTGTGTTGCGTACATTACCCATGCCTGTTAATCCAAGGTCAAGGTCACAGTCACTAAAACTTGAATTTACTTGTTCTGGCTATAACTTCTTTATGAATGAAGGGATTTCAAAATAACTTGGCACAAATGTTCACTATGACGTTGCATTGCATTACCACAAACTTCTTCACAGACATTTCCATAATGAGAAGACAACAGTGCCACAAATACAAATAATCTACTTGATCTTCAAGTTTAAGCATATTCTTATAATTACTCAAACATCACTCTCTTTGAAATGCTATTATTCCAATCATTGCACTTGAGTGTCTGAAAACGATGCATAGCGGGGGCATCTGTGTCCTATGGACACATTTCTAGTTTCACTTATATTTTCACTTAAGTGCACTTCATCGATAACTTTGCAAATTCTTAAGGTATCAACTTCAAACTTCCATTATATTTTCATTTCAGTTCTTTTTCTGTAACATTACTAAAGTGATTGATATTTGACTAAAAGTAAATGTCTTTAATAAAAAATTACTAACATGTTTTCTAACAAATTCAGAAATATTTCATAGTTATTCCCCTATTCAGTTTAATATTTATGGTACATTAAGGAATCATTTCTGTTATTTGAAATGAATTGTTCCCTTACCATTCACTTGTTAATATTTTTCCTGATTGCACAATTGAATGTATGGCCATAGTTGTTATTGTTTTAATCTTCAAATTGCATTTGTTTCAAATGATTCGAATAGTCGAGCATGCTGTCTCCTCTGACAGCTCTTGTTAATGTTTTGATATAATATTGTACAACGCCATTTAATATATATTTTATGTAGAAACAGGCGTTTACGCAAATAAAACAGTTTCAGTTTCAGTTTCAGTTTCAGTCCACAAATAAACGAACAGCACAACAAAACTTACGACAAATGCCATACTTTCGTTAAGTGGACAATGAGGCTTACAACATACTATCTCACTGACATATCTGTTGTTCCTAAATACTTAACATCTGTCTTTATTCAATATAACCGGCGAGTTTTATGAAAACCAAAATTTAAAGTTATTAAAATACATCCTGTTCGGATGTAAATGATTGAGTGCCTGGGACAAGTTAAATAGCGGTAAAGTCAAGAGTTATGCGGGGTAGACGGTATTTAAGATAATAACCGTGGGTTGGTCACATTCCTGAACCATACGCTTGCTCCTATGGCTGCATCCTTTGTTGAAACCAATACATTCGTCTTACCTGTAGGAAAAGATGAAAAGGGAACTTTGAAAGCCACCGAGCACGACAAATCTGAAAATATTGCAGGCTCGGTTTGATTGAGCCTATTCATTGGCAGTACTGGAAATGCATAATAGTTCCCACGCCGCCTAGCGCCGGGTTGAGCGCAACTCAATAATTACACCAATAAACTGAACAATTTCGATCCATTCCAAACGATGGAATGCATATGACGGTGAACATGGAACCTTCAATGAGGTATTTTCAGATTAATACCATTCCATGTTCAGCGGCGTATGGTCCCCAGTTAAAAGAATGGGTTTGCTGTAAACGAGAAAACAATGGGTGGAACTAATAAAAAAATTTTTTGTCAGGGGATAAGAGAATATAAATCCTGTATATCACAGACAGCGCCAAAGGCAAAATTAAAAAAAAAGCATGAAGTATATCCTTCAAATGACGAAACTAATAACAATACTGATTTTACAGCCGCCACACGGCACAAGGAGGTCTTTTTTTACGATAAAAAATACTTGTCGTCACTCACACACTTTTATTTCTGAATCTACAGGACATTTTGAAAATAATACGGTATGGCTTGCGTTCATTTCTGGATCTGTAGGATCGTATCAAAGACAATTAATCTTTTGTGAAAAATGAAAATGAGTAACATATGGTAGCATTAACACATGATTAAATAAATACATCCTTTCATTTTTGTCGTGTTCGAACGCTATCAGACGTTCATCCTCTACTTAACTTGTACGAAGCTCTTTCATCTGCCTATTTCGGATGGGAATGTATGTGATTATAAGATAAAATTGCAGTCTTTCTAATAATGACCTCTAATTAAACTTTAAAATATTATACTACCATTCTGTGTACTTGTTTAGAACTGTTATTAATTTTCACTGACAGTCAATTTTCTGGTCACGCAAACCTGTTGTATAATTCCTAGACGCTGATCGCTATTAGACAAGCACTAATACAATAAATCGTCTGTTGCCCTTGTTAATAATCAGTCTTTATCAGTATTCAAACTGATTATTTATAATATGATATTGATTAATGTGAAAAAGTTCGTGTGGAAGAATCAACCGCTGATCTAGTATTTCAATAGTATTATTATGATGCATACGTCACAAGAAAATTTTAACATTGACATAACATTTTAACATGGTTTTCAGATGTCTTTTTTAAGAGTTTCTTCAAGCTTGTACAAAAACTGAAAATATGTTTCACTTCTGTACATTGTTTGCATACAGTCATCAGCCTTAGAAGAATAGGGACCGTAAGCATCGTCTGTCATCTCATTCTTACAAGCATACCCTGTGAGACCACCATATGTTACTCAATTTCATTTTTCACAAAAGATAAATTGTCTTTGATACGTTCCTACAGATCCAGAAATGAACGTAAGCCATACCGTATTATTTTCAAAATGTCCTATAAATTCAGAAATAAAAGTGAGTGAGTGATGACAAGTATTTTTAATCGTAAAAAAAGACCTCCTTGTGCCGTGTGGCGGCTGTAAAATTCGGAGTATGGTTATCAGTTTCGTCCTTTGAAGGTCGTTGAGCACGATACTTATGTAATATGTCATATGTCAATAGTACTTCTAAAATTACTTTTGTTTAAATATTTCGACCAGTTTATAAACGGGTGGTTTCAATATCCCAACCAATATAGATTCAGATATTGTTCAATTACCCCAAGGATATAATTCATGCTTTTTTTTAAATTTTGATCAAACTTGTCACATATTTCACTTCTAATTTGAACAAACTTTGAGAGTGCTGCGAATTCGATACACTAGAACACGATGATTGACACATATCGTTAAAGCATTAATAGCATACAAACATATCTGGTTTATTTTCTTTAAGAGTTTAGCTTTTGCAAAATTAGTTTTATTTTTTCAAAATGAATAATTTAAACTGGTGCACAGACATAACATATTTAATACATTTAAAATTTATGTGATGATTGTTCGATCGATGTTGTAAAATGTAGCACAATTTGTTCAAACTGAAATGATAAGAACCTTTCTGTTATAAAACAGACTAAGTTTTAATGTTATTTGCACCCTATGCTATCTTAGTGACCATAAGATCAAACATGTGTTTCTTATATTAATATGGAATATCAGTAATTTCAAAAACGTTCTCATTCAAATAATACAAAACATCATGTAAATAAACACAGTATCATTTTCAATTATGTTATGCTGACGAATAATCAAATATCAGGTTTTCACTTTCAAATCAAAGAGATTAAAGTCTTGCAGAAATAAGTTGCACTTAATTGCCTTTGTTATCGTTCGTGCTTTAGTTCGAGGACGTATTAATTTACATTTTGTAAATTTAATTTTCTAAAAGTAAACTTATTTGTTACTAGGGAGACTTTTATTGAAAAACCAATATCGCCTGTTTTCAAGCACAGACAAATTCTAATAAAACCACAAGAGATATTACATCTTTTAATCTAGTCTGTCATAAAATCCAAATAGGAGTGCTGATTGATTAATAAAAGAAAAAAAAGCCATGAGGTGCTTTGGAGAGTTTCTTTTTTGCTGCTTTGCACATTTACATAACAGGTGTCTTGTGTTCTTGGTAGAGTTGGTGCAATTGTAGGGAAATAATCAGGAATATGATATTGGCTTTAAAGAAATCATAAAACATTTTGTCACATGAATACTTACATTCAGTGTTTAATAAAATCGTTCTGACGACAGCCAACATGGCCTTTAAAAAAAGGAAAATAAGCATACCAGGAATAGCCACACCAAAGAACACAGTCCCCACACAAAACGTAGAGAGGAAATGAGGGTATGGCTTTACAATATAAAAGATAGATTTTAAATTAGACACCAAAAACACGTGTTACCGCTTTGGAACGGTCATTGGCAGAACGATTTGACTTCGGGGTCTTTAAGCTTGTTTCGGACGCACCAACCTCACATTTGCCTTCACAGACTATCATATAAACAAAGTTAACAAATACAAGTTGTGTTGCTGAAATACCTCTAATCCATCAACTCGACAATAGTTCAAGCAAAAGCTTACAAACGTAATACTTATAATTAAACATAAGAAACTTATAGCATTGTCAAGTAGGTGATCTTCATGATAATTGTGTTTCACAAATACTCACAGGATGGTTTGATTTATAGACAATGTCCGTGTATTTAAGTGTCCAATATACAAGCATTACTTTGCTTATGTTAATGCATTATATAAGTCTTATCTATAGCTATTCTCGATAATTTCTTTAATTTACTTACAATTAATCTCTTGATCTCGGCAATAAATAATTCGGAACGGACAACAAACATGCATGGACCATTTAAGATTTTGTGACACCTTATTAGGGACATAATGTAACTGTCTGATAAGAAAATTAAATAATTTTATATTTTAAATGATTATCTCTCACGCTTAATTTTACAAATGGAAACCATGAAAGTCACCATAAGTATGTGGGAACATAAGTCGAGTATTTTCCTTACATTATCCAATCAAATCTAAAAAACACCTTCATGTTTAGTTTTATAGTTTTGACATTATTTTGAATAAGAACTCAACATAGGAACAACTGTCTGTCGATATGAGCTGAACTTTTGAGAATATGTTCCACATTTAGATGGTAGCAACAAAGGCAATGTTGTTAACAATATCAGTCTCAATTTAGACCTAGATTGTAGGCTTGATGAGTTAATCCTTAAAATTTTCCGGCGAGAACTTAACATACTTCACCAGCAAGAGAATAATGCATCTATTACACGATCGATATGGAATGACTACTGTTAAAAATATTGTATGGATATTCTACAAGTTATCATTCGGTAGATCAGTATTTTTTATCATTTTTGTATTTATTTTTAAATCATTTTGCTCGAGGTAACATGAATTTTATAAGAATACAGGATTTGAGGTTTAATCTTTGCATTTCGCGGGGCATGTATAGGATGATAACTTTATAACCGGGTTTAATTTTCCATAAGCAAATTTGTTAAGCCGTTGTCGGTATCAAAGCGGTATCCCATTCCTCTATTGTTTTTGATTTTTTATCACTAATGCTGACTTTGTTTACTTCTGACCAATCGCCATTTCAGCCAATCAGATGCTTAAGATTTGAGACTGGTTTCCACTCAGCTTTATAACCTCCAGTCCAGGCCGACTGTAGAGCGTGCGTTTCCTGATTTGCGAACATTAAAGTTGTTATTGTAATTAAAGAATTTGACCATCTGTTTGTCAATATTAATTGTAGGGATAAAACACGAGTATATAAAGACCCTATCAAGCAAAGTAGATATATTAGGTATTCAATGACTTTGCCGACACCAGAACGCCTGGAGCTTAATCGAAACGAAGGGAATAGAAGGAAAATGATCAACCGCCGCTATGTTCTAAAGCAAGATTTCCCTAGAAATTTGTATAAATAGTTTAACTTCCGCTGCCGCTGTGCAACAAGAGAAGAAGACCAATAGATCAGTTTTAGAACTGCTAAATCAACAAGCTGTTCTAGAACACCCTGCTGGAAGTCTTGCTATTCAATGAGGGTGTCTACCCTGTCTCCGAGAAATAGACATGACTTTTTTTATTCCATTTGTAAACCGAATCGCCGTAAAAGAATGTTGACTGTTAGAAATAGCTTGAAACTTTAATTGTTTTAAATGTGGTCTTAAACTTGGCATTGAAGACACGTACAAAATGTACTTATTTCTCAATTCGTGATAGTGATAATAAAACAGATAAAAATGTTATAATACTTTACTCTGAAAAAGTGAAACGTTGTAAAAAATAATAAAGATGGTTCTATTCAAATAACTTTTATTAATATTTGTATTGCATAAGTGAATTTATGTTCAGGATTTTTATCTTTGCTGAACAAACTAGCCTCGATGCCACAGGCATCAAGACTATAATGTAATGTGGTTAGGTTCACAGCATATACCTGGAGTTTCAAATTTCTGTAATTAATTAAGTCATTATCTTTTACCATATAAAATATTTCGAAATTCGTCTTAAATGAAGTGTCATGACTTAACCCAATAAAGCAGTGAAATAATGTATTTTAATCAAAAGAAGACTTTAAAAAAAGATGCTACTCAGTATCTCCAGAAGTATACATATGATTGCCAAAAACCGTAATGTAAGTTTCATCTATTCATCAAATTCCATGTAGCTGTGTAATTCATTACCTTAACAATAGTTTTTTTTTTCAAAAGCATCAACGTAAGAAACAAAAGTCAACACAACGATGACTAATAAAATCAGGAATTACTTACGCTTGAAATGTTTTATTAAACGCAGAATATTATTTTATGAAAATTATTTTAGATATGATTATATATGAGTAATGAATTCAGATAATCAATGAAAAAGTCCGGAATGATTCATTTTTAAGATTTGCCAGACGACGATATACTTTACTAAATGTTGAAGTAATGATAGTCTTTAGATATCACAAAACTAACGTCTCTCAAAGTGAGTCTGGTTTCCGTGGAAACATTATGAAACCAAATCGATACAGCTAGTATGAAAATAAGAATATCACTGTTGCATTAGCGCTCAGAAATGTTCAAGCTTATTTTAAAAAATCTTATTTAGCGATAGAATTTAGCCATGATTGCAATTTTAATATTAGTACAGTCCGTGTTTAAGGGAAGCATGGATTAATAAAAGCCTCATTCTAAATGATATTGGACTTAAATTAAACTTTTCCTTCCCTAAAAATGGACTTCTCCTAATCTCTGGAAGTTCAGAAGTCTGTCGTATTCTGCCAGTAGACAGAAAAGTAATACTCTGTTTTTCTGAAATAAACAACAAAAACAAACTATCACTGATAGATGTTATACCAATAAAATATGTAGAATATGTACATAATAAAAAGGTATCAAATTTATAAGGTTTTGCTAATATAACCTGATTTTAGATGAACCCTCTCTCACAACACTGTCTACTTAAAAATAACGCATTGCAATTATAAAACGCACCAACAATTAAATTTGACATACGAAATCAAATGTGCACATAGAACAAACATTATCTCGAAACACATTTTTCAAGTAAAGATAGAAGGATAGAAGACGACTGCAGCGATAAAGGGTATTTGGAAATTATTATATTTCACAAACTGACACATTTGTAAATACTTTTTTACCCAATCACCGCCCAATGTTCAAAACAGCGTTGCTTGTAATACATTTTTGCTTTTGCTGGTCCGTTTTGTGCAGGACAATATCATAAAGAGCCCAGAGTGCGCTATTATGTGTTGTTTGTTTCTTAACAAACTTTACCGCGATATTTGATGCACGCTTGATTAAACTAAAAAAACACATTTGGAGTAAAATATAAAAGTATCAACAAAACGCTTTTTAAAAATTTTGTCGCTTTAAAATTTATCTGATTGATAGGTATTCCAAAATAATATAACACCTACCAAAGCGCTGTTTATCAATCAAATCATGTTTGAAGATAGACGACTATATATTAATAAACTTACAAGTTTCAAGATAGGTTTTTGGAATAAACAAAATATATTGACATAAATCGTTCATACATTTTTTTAAATTAATTAATTCATGGTACGTTTTTTCGTCGACAACATTAATTATCTAACTTGGGTTGTGGCTTTAAAAAAGTCTCCCTGTGCATTCAATCAGAGCTGTTATCAGTTACGTCCGTTGAAGGTCGTTTCGCACGATACTATGTACTATATAAACAGTACTTCTAAACTTTCTTTTGCTTTAATGTTTCGGCCAGTTGAAAGATTGGTGGTTTCAATATCCCAGCCACTGTAGTTTTCGATATTGTTCAACCCCCCAAGGATGGATTTCCTGCTTTTTAAATTTTGCCTTCGGCGTTGTCTGTGATATGTAGGATTTATATTCTCAGATCCCCTGTCAAATTTCCATTCTGTTTTCTCGTTCAGAGCAAACCCATTCTTTTATCTGGAGACCATACGCCACTGAACATGGAACGGTATTTATCTGAAAATACCGCATTGAAGGTTCCATGTTCACGTCATATGCATTTCATCGTTGGGGATCAAAATTGTTTATTGGTGTACATACTGAGTTGCGCTCAACCCGGGGCTAGGCGGCGTGGGCAGTAATATTCATTTTCATTACTGTCCATGAACAGCCTCAGTCAAACCGAGCCTATAATATTTCATATTTGTCTTGTTCGGTGGTTTTTAATGTTCCCTTTTCATCTATTTAGATAATTTGTAACGGATTTCTCTTTCGTTGGACGAACACTTTAAATGAATGCCATTAGCACAAAACCCTTTTATTAATATTTAAACATGTTACTAAATGGTTAACTTGATGGATATACTTCCTGCTTTTTAAATTTTGCCTTTGGCGTTGTCTGTGATACGCAGGATTTATATTCTAAGATCCCCTATCAAAATTCTATTCTGTTAAGTTCCGCCCATTGTTTTCTCGTTTAGGTAAAACCCAATCTTTTATCTGGGGACCATACGCCGCTGAACATGGAATGGTATTAATCTGAAAATACCTCATTGAAGGTTCCATGTTCACCGCCATATGCATACCATCGTTTGGGATGGAACAAAATTGTACTGTTTATTGGTGTAAATATTGAGTTGCGCTCAACCCGGGGCTAGGCGGCGTGGGTAGTAATATGCAATCGAATTACTGCCCATGAACAGGCTCAATCAAACCGAGCCTGCAGAATTTCCATATTTGTCGTGTTCGGTGGCTTTCAAAGTTCCCTTTCATCTATTTTAAGATGAGAGTAATGGTTTTGTTTGTAAGTAACTTCGGAAAATCACCACCCGACTCTTGATTTGACATAAATGACATCGTGGCGTTAACAGCAAAACTGATACTAGTGCTAATGATTTGTTTCAGTAGCTAATTACATTTGCATTCGTGATTCCGATTCATTGTAATAAGAAACGGAAGGAAATACGAAAACAGGTTTTCTGAGTTTAGTGCGGCGGAAATTCTTATTACCATCATAAAACATTGCCTGTACAATTTTCAGACTCTTTTCTTAGAATGCAATTAATAAAAACTGTAATGAAGGGCGAACCTCAAAAACAGTTCGAATGCCATTAATAAGAGATGTTGATCCTGAAGTGTACCATGTAAAAGACGATATGTGTAACTGACGTTTAATTATGTTTTAGTGTTCGGTGAAAGAAAGGTCTGGTGTAATCCAACCTAGTGATTAGAAAAACTGAAACATTCCAAAGTAAGGAAATCAATGACTACAATATTTAAACAAACACTATTTTCTAAGAAAAAAATAGTAGTTAGATTACTATTTTCGCAATTGTTGCTATGAATATTTTAATTTGTGTTATCAAGTTCTTCAGTTTTCAGCGTACAGGTCAACACGTGAAGTCGCCGTTTATAAACTTTAACCATTAAAGGTTTAATTTCCAAAATGCATAAGGGCAGGCGTGTGAACTATTTTGAATACTTTTCAAAGCCGTTAGTATCATGTTATTCTAGCGTATGGATGCTCAAAATTGAAGATAAATGATTTTGTTTTTTTTAGAATTATAGTTCAAACATTTAGCTTCCTGATAATGTGTTACATTTAAGGAACACGACCTCGTGTTTGAGTTATTAAGGCGGATAGTGACAATCCTTTTATGTTTTCTTATCTTCAACATTTTGCTGAATATAACTAATTTGTCACTTTATGAAACATTTGGTTTGCGAAGAGACAATATGTTTATTAAGCTTGCAATCCCAAAGAAAAGTCTTTTTCAAAATCTAAAATCAGCCTTAGAATCATACGTGACGTCAACTTAAACAACATTCCTTAGCAATCATGGTAATACTGGGTAATATTTCAATAATGCAAGTGCAATCTTAAATGTGCACTTTACAAAGATGATTTATATGAGTTTTAACTGTAGACGACCAATAAATTTCCTGAGGATTGACAATTACAGCTCAAACCTAAAATTACTTGTGATTGATATCGAAACACTAATAGAATTGTATTTATGGTAAACGCAGTGAAGCAAGCAAACATTGATGTAATTTTTCGAGCCTTATCGCAAAATATTTTGTGATATATAACAAGATTTTTTTGTCATTTTGGGATAAAATAAACATTCGGCTATAGTTAAATTCACCAAAATGTATTTAATCAGAAACAATACCGACTGATACCATTACATGTACGAGAGCTAGTGTTTTAGACCAGTTGCATGTTATAACACTTTTGCAGTCAGTAAAGGTCACTCAGAAAATATCAGACAGAACTTTGGTATCATGAAATGTTTCAGTTACATTCCGTTGGAGGGTTGCCGACCAGATTTATGACATCCGAAATCATCAGAGAAAAAATTAAGTAAATTTCATGAGGCCTGAGTGAAATCAATCGTACTCTGGACTGTATTTTATCATTCAATACTACGCAAAAGTTAATAAAGGGCACACAGCTCGTTTAACCTCAGAAACTAGGCTTTGGTGCTTCACTGAACACGCGTGTTGTCTGGAAAATGCTGGCAAATGTTTGATAATTCATGATAAGAAGATGGATTGCATTACAATACTATTATTACTGTATACATTTTAAGCCACAGTAAGGTTTTGAAAAGGAATAAAAACTGTTAGGTATTTTTTATTTTATTTTTAGCAGAGTTACTATCACTCTTACTTTACAGAAGTTATTCCTCCCAAATATCGTTTCTTTGACAATTATAAGCCACAGTTGTTTTCATGGTTATGTCTTAGGAAACTCATAATAAAGGGGATAAAGAAAACAAGAGGGCTCTTCAGATTCCTTGTTTGTGACGTCCATATTGAAATTGATTATTGCAATACCATGCTTGCTCTCTTTTCCTCTCTACTGTTTGGCTGTGTGGGGAGGCTGTGTCTGCTGGATGTGGCCATCCCTGATATGCATATTTCACTTTTTTGATACATGAAAAGTAAAAAATGCATATCCGGAATTGCCACACAGAAACACAGCCTACTTATGCAGCCAAATATTAAAGGGAAAAAAGAGCACGGGTTTCAAAGAAAATCAGTTTCAAATAGGACCCAGCAAACAATTAAGGAAAAAGAGAAACTTTTGCGTGACAGCCTTGAAATAGTTAGTGGCAAAACCAAAGGGGGGTTGAAAGGAAAACAAATTGTTTATGTGATTTTTTTTGAAAACTGGCTTGCAGTGTTTGAGAAGATCTTGCTGATTAGCCCCATGGCTGATGAATGGATGATCGCATGGTCGTCATTTAAATAACGTTAGCAGAGTTTAATACCAGAATGCTTCAGGATAAAATTGAGTATACTACATCGAGTGTTTTTTCAGAAGTTTTTTTTTTTTAATTTCGCTTATAAGCTCGGTGACTAAGAACCTGTGGCCTACAGGGTCATTTTTTCAACAACATAGAGAGAAGTCGAAGCCATGATTCTTCAGAGCGAATTTGGTTTGAATCTGTCCAGTGGTGTTTGAGAACACGTAAATATCATTCTTTTGTTCAAGATATTGCAGGTACGTTTTGATTGATTCTGGACTGAAGGTTATAAAGCTGAGATTGGAAACCAGTCTCAAATCTCAAGCATCTGATTGGCTGAAATGGCGATTGGTCGCCATTTCAGCCAATCAGACGCTTGAGATTTGAGACTGGTTTCCATGCTCAGTTTTATAACCTTGGGCACTGTTCCTGAACAGTAATCGAATAAATATTATTGTCCAAGCCGAGGGTTAAAAACAACAAATATCGTGCTAAATGACCTTCAAAGGGCTTAATTGATAAAAACACCGATTTACATTTAATTATATCGATGATTTATCAACATTATTAATTTCAAAAATGTAAAATATGCATACCAGGAAACACCACATTTACAAAGCACAGCCTCCCCACGCAGCGAAATAGAAGAGAGGAAAAGAGAGTATGTGTTTAAAAGTATGTCAAATTCAAATAAGACACCACAAAAAATTAACGAAAATGAGATCCCTTGATGTTACCGCCTTGGATCGGTCAGTGGCAAAATAATTTGCCAAAGGGCATATAAACCAGGTTCTAGGGAACCAACCTCACACTTGCCCCAACAGGTTCTCATATCAACACACAAGTACAAGTTGTCTTGGTGAAATAACTCCAAACCAACCATAAATCCAACAATGTTGCATGCAAAAGCACACAAACATATAAACAAAAGAAGCAAAAAGCATTGCAAAGCAAATGGGGAAGGGTACTCATTGTTCTTACCGAAACCAGAGCTCCTGGAGTGAAATCAGAAAAAAAACGATGATAGGGATAAAAGAAACAATTCAAACTTCTAGGTTCTTATACAAGATTTCCCAATAAACCTTCATAAACTCTCAAGTTGCATATTGATGTGAACTAAAAATTAAAGAGAAATATTATCGCAGTTTGAAAAATCTATTATGCCCACGTTTGTCCGACAAAAACCATTCCAACAATATCCATATTTATTGCTTTCATTTGCACCAGATGAGTCCCTAACGAGTTATCAAAAGCGTCTTATTATCACACGAAAAAGAGATGGAGCATTGACTTCATAGTAAATCTTTGTAAACGACCTTGGTCTTCGTAAAAGTGTTCTTACACTTAAAAAGTTCATAAGAAAAAACAAACTTGTTGATGTAAATTTTCCTAAACATTTTCATTTGTCGAGATGTTTGTTTAACATGTATACACCCAAAACACCAACTGAATAACAAAATGTTGTTGTTGATCACCCAAATCGTTGGCTAGACATGGTCCAACAAGTGTTTTCATATTGAAGGTCACTTTGATCTTAACCGTTAACATACTGATATAAAAATCAATAGGAGTCATTAACATGTAATGACAAGCCACTCACTTAATATGAGGAAAGCATGCCAAACCTAGTTATTGGTCGGACAAGGATTTTGTGTTGAAGGTCACTGTCACTTTGAGCTATTGATCTCAAGATCAATATAGAACTATCTACATTTATGACAAACCTCCATACCAGATATTAGAACCGTAGGCCGTTCTATTGTCTTGTTATTGGTCGGACAAGTTAAATGTGTCAATATGACCATGACCTTGGATACAAAATGAGGTGGAATCGTTGTGTAGTAATGGTGGAACAAGGTTTCTGTTTTGAAGGTTACTGTGATCCTAACCCTAGACCTATTGACCAAGAAATAAAACATAACAACTCTATATGTGATAACAAATCTACCTCCGTATGCTAAACCACTGTCTAGTTATTGTTCGGACAAGGTTTTGTAACTGACGGACTGATAAAGCGACATGTGCATTGCAATATGCCCAACTTCTTCGATTGTTTAGTGAAACATGGCGCTCAGTACTTGGACACCATTTAAACAGCATACGACTTATAACTGTTTTATGTCGAGACTAAAGGATACGTTTTTTTTATATGTAAACTTGTCATTTTGTATTTAATAGATTTAGCAATTTAACTCTTCGCTTATTCACAAAAAACGTATTTCGCTTAATGTTTTTGTCAGTATATACTCGTTTGTTACAAAATTTAATCAGCAAACATTTATTCCAGACATAAACTCTCTCTGTAACATTGTTGTCTATCAACACAATTTTATCTGTCTTTATAAACATTTATTCTGCCGACGTAAGATGCAACAAGAAAATTCAATTACACTTGGTTTATAGTCTTCAAGTTCATGATAACATCTTCCTTATGGCGATCAACAAATATGCGTCGGAAGGTCACGAGAGATGATCGTAAACCTCGTCGAGTGCTACCGAGACATTTTTTACATACGAGAATTGTTCTTACACCAAGTAAATTGAATGTGTGATTGCTTGCGTTTTGACGTAAATCAATGCACATCATAAGCATACGCGTGTACTTAATTTTAAATATTTGGTTTAAGGAGTAGGTCTTAAAATCTTCGGAATTAAAAGACAAGGCTATCCAGTTTATACTATAACAACTTCAGTTATAAATTACCATAGTCAATATATGTGTATATGTCGCCTCGTATTAAAATTATCTTAATTTTCTTTTTTTTTCCAGCTTTGTACAACGGGTTGGAAGGACAGACTTCAATAATAATTCTAGAAACCACATAGAAAATTATAACGACTGTTCAAAGAGTTATATTGTAGAAGAAGACTTCGCAGTACAAGCGTGGACTGAAGAAGGCATGGTAATTTATCTACGCCTGATGTGATTCACCAATCTTGTTGATAGTTTATCGTTCATATAAGGAACTCTATCCGTATTTCATTGTCAACCATTAGTTTCCCCATTAAAGCTTAGAAATGTGTTAGCACACTTAAGATGGACATCAGTCAGTGATTATTCAATCAATACGTTACAGAAAAAGCAACAAAATTGACAAAATAAAAAAAAAACCTTTTTTTTCTAGATCACTGTGAACATACTACTTTTTTTGGCCCAAAAAACAAAAGTTGACAGGAGTAAACAACAATGTCAATTGTCAAACAGTCATTTAATACAGATTGAACTTTTTATAAATTAACATATTATTATATACAAGAAGATAAATACAATCTTATTGCACATTACATAGGCTATCAATAAATCTAAAACATGGAAGGCACAAATCATGACAAGTCACCTTTAGAAAACATAACATCATATGTTTAAAAATTGAAAAACAATAAAATATACCAAAAGAAGCCCTAAATGAAACAGAAAACCCACGGAGTCTTAGGTCGAATGAAAAATTAATCCTGTCATCGAGATGCATTATTTGTCACATTTATTTTCCTGTTACATATATAAGCTTTCTTTACTTGATACTTTTAAAGGCTGTTAAAAGACACCATCTTGCATCACGTAACTTACATAAATATTAGAAACCAGACCTATATCAATGTCTGTTGCCAAGTAACGTTTCATATCCTTTAAAGAACACGGCAAAACGGTTCTGTCGAGGAAATTGACATGAACTGAAACCGAAGCACAAGGAATTACTTTATCAATATTGAGATAAAAATAATGAGAGTAAACAACTGATAATTAAATCAAACATTTTCAAAAAAAAACAACATTAAACAACAGATACCGTTTCAAACAAAATCTAATACTAAAACTTATTCACAAAGTTTTGAGGTCAAGTCAAATTAGAAAGTTCAATATCACAATTAAAATAAATTGTCTATCTTAAAGCAGCAACAAAGGGAACTGCGAAGGTGCTAATTTCACACTGCTCAAAATAAACATCAGTTGGAATTTCAAATACTTCTCAATAAGACCCAGTTAACATAAAAAACTTTCAGAAAGAATTATTTTTACAGAAAACTCTTCCTTTGCTGAAAAAGTATAAAATTCATTATAAATGTCAATAATTTACCCACTGTAAGAGTCATTATCAATAACTTTATTACTGGACAATATTTCTCTCCTTTCGGTAAATAAAATTAGGAAGTTACCCAATAAAGTAACACACGTTGCAAAAAGAGTAGACGAAATTCAATTAGCGCAAGTCCTCGAAGTACATTTACATAATTACGCAAAGAAGTGCTCACTTGATAGTGTGAAGCAGACTCGTTAAGAGACAGCACGGAATTCCGTATTCGTACAAGTATACAATTTACGACACGCAGTATTACCGGGTTTAGATTTACGGCCTTAAAATAACGTGATTGAAATTTAGGCTATGAAACAAAATACATAAAGTTTTCAGATATAAAATACGAGATTTAATTATTAGCAATTTCCTCCTGTTATTACTTTTAAATTGACTATGTCGGGGGTGGGGGTTGTGATTTCTAATGGCCGGGGTTTCCCTGATATTAGTTTTTAAGGTTTGTTTTTGTAAATTCAAGACCAAGAGGATTTCATTGCCTTATTTCTTTTGCATGATCTTAAGTTAGTATAACGTTGAAAGAGATGTATTAAAGGACTAAAGCGTTTACTAAAGGTTTAATTCCTAAAGTGTAACTGTGTGCCCATCCAGAAATCTGATTCACTGAAAATATTCTATATCAATATTCTTGCGACCTTTTGACTTACGACATATTTTGTAAATATAAAACGACATGAAGTGGTTGCTTTCTATTTAAGGGGAGTATACGTCACTAAATAATGACTAAACACATCAACCAAGTATAAGCAATGGTATTAACTTACTCCACATCGTCGCTTTTAGTCAGTTCAAACAAAAGTTACTTCCAAGCTTCTATCGTCAAATGATCTATGACTATAATTACTCATAGGCTTACACCGTTTAAGTTATTTTTTAAGACAATCATTTGATAATAAACATCTAAGATGGGTCGTTCTAAAATGTGTAGCATTTCACTGTAGACGATTTATGTTTGATATTAACACAGTTCTAATACGTTCTATAAATAGATTTATAAGACACGCATATGGCTTTCAATGTTCCTTTTTCTTCTATTTAAGAAAGGAGACGCGTTTGTTGTGACAGCGTGATAAAATCTTAATGAAAGTAAATTTGTTTATAAAATCTTTTTCTTCTCTCTCCAAGAAAACGCATGGAATCGACAAAAATATTTGAACTTTAAACTTTTAAATGGCAATCATTGAACTTCTTTTAGTAGCATTTAAGTCAGTTTTATTGGAATCAAGACATATTAAATCAAATAATTGATGTATGTGTAGAATAAAGTGGCACTTGAATGATAATTCCATTATCGTTCATCAGTTAGTTGAAACATACAGCTATGATTTTGTTGCACGATCTTGCAAAGAATCTCAAAGGCGACAGGTTACCGTGGAGATACTGAAATCTTAAACTGACCCATATAGGCAACAGACAAGCTGAAACCGCAAGAAGAGCAGATCATACAACGGAAATTTAATGTGCTTATTACTAGTAGTTTTGTTTTCGCTGAAAATCATCTATCTCAACCTTCTTGCGACCTACTTAGGACAATATCAGTTTATAAACAAAATGTTTAATCATTCCCAAAACTCCTTATTGATTAGAATTTTTAGGGTGCAATTCATGTGTTCATCACAAATATATATATATATATATGAAAATCATAAATAACCTTTATCTATTGTGTGGTGTAATAATGATTAAAAAAGGTTTCAATAAATCATATGTCAAATAATATGAAACACTATTTCTGTTCTCATGCATTCGCTTTATTGCTTGATAATTTCAAGGGTGGTTTTTGCTGCTATCATAAGGCAATCAAGTACATTCTAATCTGCTCTTTCGTATTTAGAAATAATCAATTTGTTACTTCTCTTACAGAAATCAATGACTATCAGATACAAGCTTCGTATTAAATAACTTTGAATCTTTTAATCTCTCGGATCTTAAATAGTCTGCCAATCAAAAATAGTTTTAAACGCAGTTGAACTTTATCTGCGTTCAAAACCGAACATACGTTCCTTAAGTTATCACATTATCAACGTTTTGATGTAGTATACTTTCCTAATAATGAAGTCTGACCGAATGTTAATTATAACTATATATTTACCTGTATATAAAGCATATTCTTCTTAAAAAACTTCTTTCTTTAAGATTTAGTTGACTTACCTGAAAATAAAATCGGAAACAGAAGAAAAATAACAGCAATAGAACAAAGGCCACCAACATCAGTAAGTTGCGTATAACGACATTCATTTTATTGCTAGGTCAACATTGTTTAAAAGTAGTTTATCTATCTGGCAGTTATTTTAATTAATCCAAATGACACATTTTATTAAAAAGCGAAAAATCCCTTAAATTCGTATCAGGAATAGCCACATAGAGAACACAGCAAAAAATTCGAGAGCATGGGCTTATAATACGATCAATTAAAAGACATTACAAACAGTTAATTTCAATCCACCCAACTTCTCGACCATGTTGCATGCATACGCACACACAAACTAGAATATAGAAAGCTAATGGAACGAAATGGGTAGTATCTCGTTGATTTTACTAAATCCTGAGCACGATGGGTTAAATCAGCAAGAAAACATAAACAACTTAATCTGTGAGAAAATAAAATGTTATTTTTTTTAAAGAAATATTCAAACTATCTTTAATCTCCCTTTGTCAAAGAAGATTTGCATTACAAAAAATTGGACAAAAATTACACTGATCACTTTAAAGATAAACATTTTGAAGTCATTAATTACTCAGATTTAGGGAATCGAACAAGAACCAGTCCGTATTACAAATGATTTACAATGTAGTTCTACAGACTTCTTCTTATAAATTGTTTTAATTATATTTTGGATATCGTTTGTCATGTAATACTTAATTTACTTAATTTATTACTTTGTCTCAGGGAATAGAAACAGGAAACGTTCCGCAGTACGATTGATGAAAATTTTACTGGTCTTTTGTTTGTTCTGGTTTAAGTTATATATTGGTCATCACTTGTCATATTATGACGTTAACAATCGGACGATTTAAATTTCTGAGAAAATATTTCAAAAGCTTAATAAATATCCACGAAACTAAAAAGTGCAACTATCAAACAAGGGAAACAACCTCTGAACAACTTTTGTACAATAAAACAAACGTCAATATCAATTCTCGAATCGGATATTACTAAATCCATCGTTGTCTTAATGGATAAACCACTATGAATACGTCGTACTGATACACAAGAAGACAAAGATAATCCGGTTATTCACAAATTTTTCTCTGATTTGGAAACTTAGGTTTCAATTTTTTTGGCACTGGCATAACATAATAATTTTGGTTTCTATAATACAATTATAATTATTAATAATAATCTTGAAACCTTTTTTGAAACTTTATATGCATTAAAATTTTTGCAAACAGTATTTTATTGGATTTGAAAAAGTCAATAAACATGTTTTTGTATCGAACTTTAGCTTCAATTGTTATTACTTAATATTATCTAAGCTTACACATTTGGCCGTTAAATGATAAATTAAAGCTATTTTGCATTATATATTTGCCATACCCGTGCATAGTTTATGTTTATTGATCTCCTAAGATCACTTTTTTTATTTAATATTATTAATTTAACATGTGGTTTACATGGCCTCAATATTTAGGGGATTCGAGGATACACTTATACATGTATGTTTCCTTGGACAGTTTATACAGCAGAAGGCTGAGAATTCTGAATGCCTCTGTTGTTTTATCATTTTAAAGTATTTTATGTTGCATCATGACAAATTCGGTTATTCTATAAAATGTTTTTTTTTAAATAAAAAAATCTAAACATATTTCTGTCATTTCTTTTTTTCTGGCCAATGATTTCTGTCTTTAGAAATATGCGAGGGAACTTGAAAGTCAACTCGTAATGAAAAAATACAATCTGAGTTAAATCCATGCTGTCACGAGAAATAATGGAAATGCAAATATCGCCCACATCGTCTAATTCTTAGACGGTTGAATAGCTGAATAGAACAAACAAGCCCCGCATTGTCTGCAATAATTTTCTTGTGTAGTGTTCAACGCTTTCTTGTTTTACAATCTGATTCGTGTATACTTACTTTCTGATCTATTTGAAAGGCAACTAAATAATTAAGTTCCGTTACGTTTCTTAAAGGTTTAAGCCATGCTTGCAAAAAGGTAATCACGATAATCAAATAATCACTTTGTCCCGAGTACTGTAATATGGATATTACAAAAAACCCATACCATCGATTTCCACATCAATATATGTTTAAATGTAATGTGAAATACCGCGGAAATAATATTAGGTTTGGCCACGAAATAAACCATATCAATTATGTACCGACAAGAAAATTATTTCTTCATAATTAGAAACGATGAGCAGAAATATTTCCAGCAGTATGAGAAACCAGCTTGGTGAAAGCAATTGTCTGTTATTCGGGTGAACAGTATGACATCACGTAATTGAATATGATAGACGTGCTGAAGTACATATAAACAACAACAACAACAATAACAATAACAACAATAACAACAACAACACGCTGGATATCAACTATCCAGTAATGGCATAGTCACCAGAATTATTGTAATCTAAACATTTGTATCATTTTACTGAATGTGTATTTCGATCATTTCAGCATGCATTAAACATAACGTCTTTTCGGCATTTGATATTGTTGTTAGTTTAGTGTTAATTTATTTATTTTGCCTATATTGTTTAACAAACTATTCTTTCTTTAACTAACCACGCTCGATGAATGCTTCCTGGATTGCAAATCAGAACTGGCGCCGAATACAGGTTGGAGAAACTACAGACGAATCTCATCCCTCCTGGGATACGAACCCGCAGTCTTTGCAGCCTGTATTCCGAGGCTCTACACCTAGACCACTGTTTGTAATATTCTAACAACTACCAGTGTTAGTATATATAAGCTTTATCACTATGCTGCTATAGCAAAATTTTCTATCATTATGTTACATACAACAGATATGAGAGAGAGATTATACATGTAATACAATGATGATAAACCACAGGGACTTTTGTTTAACAGCTAGATACTACACTGTTGTACCAAGACCTTATTCTAATTCAATGACAGATCATTCACTATATCTGTTTCGTTTTTATAGCTGTCTAAAATAATGTGATGTCTACTTATAATTTTCCAGATATAGGTCTATGTACAGTTTAATAATTTCGATGAGGTGAATCTTTCAATTACCTGTTAGGTTCTGACTGCTGACAAATTTTGTATAGGCCGTAAGATTTCGTTTTTTTCCTATTCGTGTTATTAT
Organism: Corbicula japonica; assembly: GCA_038501625.1. Classification (NCBI taxonomy): domain Eukaryota; kingdom Metazoa; phylum Mollusca; class Bivalvia; order Venerida; family Cyrenidae; genus Corbicula; species Corbicula japonica. Next base: position 296,161 of record JAZAYU010000267.1, on the reverse strand, counting down.
GGACTTTCGACTTGCATGCGTTTTTAGGTGTGAATTATGTAGAAAAGCACAAGTGATTATCGTATCCACAAAGTAAAACAACGAAACTACAAGTAACATGGCCATTGAAACCTCAAACTTAAAACCCACCCGTGTTTTCGAGGTTTCGAAGATTTACCGTACATAATCAGTTTCCTGTGAAATGCTAAAAATATAAACATTTTGTTCGTTGAGTAAGTGGGCATAGTCATGTAGTAACAGATTGGTGGCAAGGAAAAATGAAAACAATCCAGGAATTCTTAATTGACGATGCAGGAACACTGATCAAAATAGAGCTCTCTTTGGGCTTGAAAAGCTTTTGATCATGATCAGCAAACAAACAACTTGATAGCCATTATGAATTAAGAACATAGTACTAATTTCACAACGTATGCATATTTGCCTGGTTTAATTCGATCACAGATTTTATCTTATCACATAATTTGCTTAAGTGCTTATTAATTAGATTATGGTTGTTTAGCGTCAATTAGTTTATATACAGGTGATTCCATACACTTACATTTTACTACCTCGGGCACATAAGGCGATAATCTAATTAGTATTATAATGATGAGTTCAAGAAGCGGCAGGCATCATAACATCCAAAATATTTCTTTATGAAAATATTTATATTTCTCAGGTTTGTCATTTGTGAAATATTGCGTAGTCTTATATGAATATGAGATTTCAGAATTATTTCGATAGACAGGAATGACTTCATCTCCGAAATGGAATAATGGATTATTACGAAAAGATATTAGTGGACACTGACTTAAGGTTTTATGCTACAGAACACGTAAGAGAAAGTGAGCCGTCTTCCCAGCATCTGAAATAGAGTGATGTATTTCCGTCATGTGGCAATAAAGTGATTGTATACACTCTTTCTGTATCAGTAAGGTTTTTTATTTCCTTTTAACAGCATTGAGTCTTTGATATTTTGAAGAATGAAATCCGTGTGCAATTGAGTCGTGCTTCTTACAAACTTTAAAATAAGTCAATATAGGCAATGTTTTTATGTTTTCTATATTAAGGCTCAGTGCTTTAAAAATATGTCACTACTAGAATAAACTCAGTCTGGCTTTGATACTTTGCTATCGGTTCAGAATGGATGTTATAAGAAATCACCACACTCACAAAAAGCCTCCCCATGCAGCGAAAAAGAAGAGATGAAAGAGGGCATGTTTGTTATAAGTATGTCAATCCAAATAAGACGCCACAAAAAATAAACGAAAATGAGAACCCTTGGGGTTTCCGCCTTGGAACGGCCAGTGGCAAAACAAATTGCCACTGGGGATTTAAACCAGGTTCTAGGGTGCATCAACCTCACACTTGCCCCAACAGGTTCTCATATCAGCACACAAGTACAAGTTGTCTTGGTATAATAGCTTCAACCCACCCATCAGCACAACAATGATGCATGCAAAATCACACAAACATATAAAACATAAGAAGCTTATAGTATTTCAAAGCCAAAGGGGCGGTGCTCAATGATCTTACCGAGTCCAGAGCTCCTGGAGTCAAATCAGCAAGAACACGATGACAGGGAAAAAAAAAACAAATCGAGCTTCTAGATTCTTATGAAATTATTCTCCTTTAAAATTATTATTCTTATTTTCTTATAAAATGACAAAATCAAAAAGAGACACAACTATCTTATCTATAATATGAGCCTGATGGGTTGCATTTGAAAGAGACCCCTCTTTCGGTAAATAAACTGACAAAGGCACAAATAGAGAAGATGAAATTCAATTAGCGCAAGTCTTTGCAGTGCATTCCTATAATTATTTAAAGAAGTGCCAGTTTGATGGTAAGAATCATACTAATTAAGCTACGTCGTGTAATTGTATACAGCTGTGTTATGTTTCATTATGCCAATAGATTAAAAGACACAACCTAGAAATAGCCGATGCGGAAATCGAAACAAAATGTAGGAAGCCTTATTCAAGCATTTAATTTTATTCTAAAAATAAAACATTCTTAAAATATATTCAAAATCAATTCTTGTTAACGTATTAAATATTTATTTAAAACTTTTTTACGTCCAAATGCAGTTCAGTGAAACTTTGCACATTTTATCAATCGGTATAAATTTTTCATACGTTAAAATTGTAGAGCAGTAAAGAAAAATAGCTAGACAACAAAACTTCCAAAACTTTTATTTACACCCAAACAACCCACAGAACACGTAATCGTATTATATCAACAAAATAACTTGTATCCTTTAGTCTAACAAATGTATACAATATAACCTATTTTTAAACTTTCGTTTGAACCAGATTTTTCTTAAATATGTGGCAAATGATATTAATATTGATTTTTCCCTTTATTATTGAAAGTTATTAAAAACAAAACAAGATGTTTTTAATAATCATTCTACTCGTGTTGGCTTTAAAACAGTTGTTTTGTGTTGTCTAGGTCTTATTTTGTGTGTGTGTTAAGAATTTGATCTTTTTTTTTAAACTACTGTTACTAAACTACTCTTATACTGAACTTTAAAAGTATTCATATCAACTTTAGACTGTTAAACAAGGTTCGATTAACAGGTGGCAAATCGAAACAACTTAATTTGATACAAGAAGTTAAGTTTTCTACCTCTAACTTTTCGTGGGAACTTCGGTGTATCTTAATCAAGTGGCATCAATAACACTGATGAATATTCAAATTTAGTTAATAAAACAACTAAGGAATATCACGAAAGATCTTGAAATTCATTTCATTTACGCAATTTAATGGCGTGACAATGGCAATGACATAGGCAGACGAAATGAGACAGCAAATACGACAACAAGAAAAATGCCCGTATCAACCTTGTCAACAATGAAGACAAATCAATTAAGATAATATTGACCATGAAATTCTAAAAGGGTGTTGTTTTGTCTGGCATAATTTGACGTATAAATGACGTATAAATCAATTTATTTCGACACGGCATAAACGGTTTTATTTAATAATATCACTAAATAATCCAGTCAGAAAATATGCTGAAACTCACTTTCATTAATGGAATTTGCTTTTCGGCATTTCAAAAATAATGATATGGCCTCTGAGGATTGACAAAATCATTGCTCGCAAGCTTGTATGCAACGGATAAACATTATTTACATAATACTTAAGATTCTGTGTGAAACTCACAGGAACATACACATATAACTTATGAAAACAAAGTAAATTCATAAAAGTTTTCTTTCTCCCAATGGCCCTTCCCAAATATTACGGTAATAATTGAAGAATATGTATAACCCCAAATTCATACAAGTGCGGCGGCATCGTCTAGCCAACCATGCAAGAGACAGACATAGTACATACAATCCGTATCCCCCAAGAACGATAAGTCATGTATGCCAATATACTGCAATCCATAATGATTGACTATGTATGCCAATATACTGCAATCCACAATGATTGACTATGTATGCCAATATACTACAATCCACAGTGATTGACTATGTATGCCAATATACTGCAATCCACAATGATTGACTATGTATGCCAATATACTGCAATCCACAATGATTGACTTTGTATGCCAATACACTGCAATCCACAATGATTGACTATGTATGCCTATATCATGTATATTCTGCAATCCACAATGATTGACTTTTCGCATTGTTTGAAATTAGCATATTACCGTCAAGGGAGGTAACTTAAACAGAAAACTACACTGAAAAGATATTATTGTTACCGTCAAACTTTTTGGATCCTAGCTAACATTAACAGTTCAAACTTGTGTTTTCTGGACGTGGCAGTTCCTGATATCTGTGTTTCACTGTTTGAATTGTTTATGATATTATTTAAACTTACGAACATAGAAATACCTAGATAACAAAAGTTCAGTTTTAGAATACTAGAATGACTAATTTGATAAAACGTTGACGATTACTCTGTTGTTGTTCTTTATGTTGTTGTTTTCAGTTTCATATACGTATTCTTGTATTTCTGCACGTATAACCATTTGTGCATAAAAGAAATAAAATGGGTTCGCCTTTTCAAAAAAGCGTTGGGTTCAGTAAAATCAGCATTATTTTTGTCGGAATCCGATCTATATAACTATTGTGTTTTCTTCAAATTGTCTGAGCTTGAATGATGTCTATATTGATTAGATTTATTAGAGGTCTTTACCGTAACCAGTTATATTTTAGTTTATTTTCAAGAACGTGCACAGAGAAAGAGTGTTGTCATTACTATTTGTTGAAGATAAAACACGGACTAAAGCAATCAAGTTTAACTTATTCTTCATTTACAGCGATTCCTAGATCATGTTATTCTGTGGGATCGCAAAAAAACAGTTCAACTGAGTGTGTAGTCATATGATAACCCCGATCAATGTTTATTGTCAAAGATCAACCGCTACAGCTAACAGCATTTAAACCTATAATAAACACAGAGATTATATGGCTCACGTAATACCCCCACCTTGAAATATCAAGAAGGCTGAAATCATAATTGTTACACACAAATACCAATTACCTCGAGCATCAAAAGAGTATTTTACTAGGCTGTCATTCACTGGTCAGCAATTATATACATAATACAATCATCAGCAAATCATATGAAACTCTATTTCCGCTGACATGCATTTGCTCCATGCCTTTACGATTTCAAGGGTGATTATTTTCTACTATCATAAAGCTATCAAGTGCGTTGTAATCTATTCTGAAGCGAACATAACTTCGTATTCAGAAATAATTAATCTCTTAATGCTACTATCAGAAATCAATGACTATCAGTTACAAGCCCCATAAAATATGGCTTTAAGTTTTTAATCTTTTGAATATCTGCGGAATACAAATGCTCGACACTATGTAAAATATCATCAACAGATTCTTAAACAAAACTAACCGCTCTGAAAATTGCGAAATTCGTCTAGAAGCATCCTCAGCCTAGGCCTAGGGTTACAGTAACCAGTTTCATATAATGTGTTAGTTAACTTTTGAATCTCAGCGGAAAACAAAAGAAGCTGACTATTTTCAAAATCACCAAGCAATTCTCATACAAACCACTTACCACTCTGTATTTTAATGCAAAGATTTTGAAAGGTAGGTAACCGATATTTTAAACGGTAAAAAAATAGGTTACATATCTCATCAAAAATAAAATATATCATTAAACTTATCGACTATAATTAACATTTTAACAAGAAATGAAACGATAAGTATTGATGCATATTTTTTTGCAGAACCTGAAGCATGGAGAATGTTGCATATAATTAATTTTCCTAGTTTAGAAATAAATATCGAAAAAAGTGAAATATGCATATCAGGAATCGTCACACTCACAAAATACAGTCTCTCTACGAAGCGAAAGAAGAAGAGAGGAAAAGAGAGCATGTTGATATAAGTATGTCAATTCAAATAAGACGCCACAAACAACAAACGACATGTAGGGTTACCGCCTTGGCACTCCGCCCAAGTACTACGCAATGATGAGAATTGTATACAAACAAGAAAACAACAAATTAACGAACAAACGAACGAACGAACAAACATAATAAAAATAAGATGTTTGATAAACTCGTATGCCCCCCCCCCCCCCCGCCCCCACAAACGCCACTATATTTATCTGGTGTTGTTTTATAGAAGGTCAATGTGACCTTGATATTAGATCTACTGACCTTAAATCCATTAGATGTCCATCTACATGAGATGAAAAGCCTGTTTGGTTCGGGACCGACGGACAGACTGACCGAACATGTTCAAAACCATCATCACTGCGCGAAGTAACTTACTTCAATCATGTGAGAATGACATCTGCCAGGATCCGGTGCTGTAGAATTTACACAAAATAGGCGATTTCTTTATTCCAAGAATACCAAAACGAAAGTCATTATGAATATAAATCGCCAATTACTGAATCTCAGAGGAGCAAAACAAGAAACATTCCGCATAACAAATGAATTGCATTGCAGTACAATTGGCACAATATCATGCGTCAAATTAAATAGGACTTAAATCATGCAATTTAAATTTTTATATGATCTAAAAACAATAAGAGGATTCAAAAGCTCAACTTTTTTTAAGATATAATAATTTGCAAGATATACGGTAAAATATAACAACATTGACACAGAATTTGTACAGCCGTTGATCAAACCACTGTCAATATCGATTCCGAAGTGGAAAATGACTTGTTGAGATGCACGCTCAGATTTTCACAAATTAAAAGGATGAACATTTGCATTATCAATTTCCAAGAGAGACTTGATGAAAAGTGAAAAAGAGCATTTCGTTTTTTTTTTCGAAGATCTACATATTAATATTGGTTATAAACACTTCTTTAAATATAAGTAACACTTGATGAAAAGGAATAATAAATCATATAATTATAATGGTAAGAAGAACGATATTTAAACTAACTAGATGTGAACCTAACGATTTAAACATGTAGCCCAATTTGCGTAAAAATAAGAATTAATTTACCGTATTGTTAAGGAGAGTGCATCAGCACTCCGATAAAATATTTAAAAAAATATTTTAAAATATACACATGGCTTTGGTTACTTGAATGTGTACTAATTTACGTAAGATTTTATGCTTCTTAGACAATATTTTGTGTCGCCCATTCGAAGAAACGACGATACATACGGATCGCTTTGTCTGTCCGTCGTTCAGTCACGAAAACATCACGTTGTCTAGAAACGCTTATGCAATTTATCTTCTGATCAAGATTTCATCAGGTGCAAGTATAATTAATTTTGTTTTGTTAACCTAAAGCAAAACAATATTATCCGAGCATGTCACCGTGTTGTTTCTTGTTTGAAAGTCACTTTATATGCGAAATAAGGAAAATTATAGCAAACTTTATTAAACTGAACCTGTCAATGACAGGAATAGAAATGCAAATATTATCTGCACACACTTTCTTGTTCTGCCCACACAGATTGATTGTTGAATAGACACAAACAAGACATGGATCGACTTGTGTAGCACTGAGTAGCTTTTAAAGCTTTCTTTTAATTCTTCGTAATAAAAGCTAATTTATGTTTTCTGATTTACAGACTGGTAATTGTTTTATTCATGCTTGTAATGTAATGAGGTTATGAAGTCAACAGTTTATCATGCCTTTAGTATATCAGTATCGTAACATAATGGTTGAAATTATTTTTGAGCCAATTGCCATGCAGTATTTTTCAAATATTTCGAACCTTAATTCTCATAATGTTGCGCGTCGGAAATGTGTTATTATAGGACAATTTGCTCCCGATTATTGTTCGAACATTTAATGACGAAGATGTATTTGTTCGCTTACGATCTTTTAAAGCGTGGAAGTAGGTGTGAATTAAAAAGAGAGAGGTAAAGGAAATCATTTAAATATTATTTGAGCGTTGACTTTTTGGCTGATGATCAACTTCTTAAAATGTTTATCCCTTTACTTCATAGGCACGTCTGTTATCACAAAGGGACTAGTGTAGATCCAGATCAGCCATAAAATCAATGCCATCTGATCCGGAGTTACACAGTTCGTTGTTGTTGTATTTTGTCAGAAATAACTTACTGAGTCTAAAAGCGGACAGTGTAGATCATGATCGGAATGCACGGATGTGTCGGCTGATCTGGATATTAACTGTTTCGCCAAGAGATAAAAGATGTATTTATGGAGTAAAGGGCTACATGGAACTTTCACTGACGAACCCTTGTTTCTCCACCAAACATACACTGTCGCACAGGTTTCCCCTGAGACCCATTGTGTTTTCAGATAAAAAATTGCATAATTCACTTTCTAAAATATTCTTTCAGCACATGTTTACAAGCCACAAATCTACTTGCAGTTTGACAGTTGATTTTGTGTATACCCATTTATGGTAATTTAGGCGGAGAATGTTTTGTCAGTTACAAAAATAATTTCAACCATTATATACGTTATAGTTTATTTAGAGGCTTGTATGAAAAATTAAACGGTCGCCCAGCTGCGCCGGGCCTGACCGTTTAATTTCATACAAGCCTCTAAATGAACAAAAACCTATACATAAAGTATTATGTAAGCGTTCAGTTACCTGTTTCCAAAGTAAAAAAAGTGTTTAAATTAATTGAGAAAATCCGACGGAAATTATATTTGTTTTGGTGTCGGTTCAATTTTAGTATGTTTATAATATTAATAGATAGGTATTTCTTCATAATTTGAAATGACGCGGAGAAACATTTCCAATCATAGAGATACCAATAAATTAAAGGTGATTGCAAGTGTCTGTTATTCTGGTTAATATAAAGGATAATATTATGCAATAGATGAAAGCGACTTTAACGTGTTTAAAAGCTACTGAACTCGACAATTATAAAAAATGCAGACTTGGTTTGATTGAACAAGTCCATTGGCAGTAATGAAAATGCATATTACTCCAGTTAAAAACGATGGCGAGCTTAAGTATAATTTAATTGGAAATGAACTACTGCTGTTTGAAATTAATAATGTAATTTTTTTCACCTACCCCTAAATTCTGACCCGATCCAACGACTGAGTGCGTGCTCTTTAGCTGCGTGCACTAAACTTAAAAACCTATCAATATATTATCTATTTCTTAATTAATTTTAGTCTACAATATAACTGTTTCTCTTGTGTGGCTATGTGAGAACGACGACACTTCCCTTTGTGAAGATACTTTGTGAAGATGTTATGAAATGTGAAATATGCCAATCAGAGAAGAACACAACAACTCGAAAACAACAACAACAATCATATTCTCTACAAAGAGCCAGAAAAATGGAAAAGGGTAACATTGGTTTATTATACCATTTATTTTGGAATAAAAATACACCATTTACAAATTAACGAAGTAAGAACCTGAGAGACTGTCTGTCGCATTGAAACAGTCAATGGCAAAACATTCGGTTGATGAAAAAGAAGTAAAATATGCATATCAGACATTGCCAAATTCATAAGACACAGCCTCTCCTCACAGGCAAAAAGAAGAGAGGAAGAAACCATGGTTAAAAGATGAACTTCAACACAGACACCACAATCAATTAATAAAAATGAGAACCGCCTTAGAACGGTCAGTGGCAAAACAAATTGGCACGGGGTTTAAACCAGGTTTTAGGGTCCACCAACTTCACAATCGACCCTTACATGTTCTAATATAAACAAACTGGTACAAGTTGTTTTGGCGAAAAAACTCCAACCCATCAAACAACTCAGTAATTTTGCATGCAAAAACAAACAAGTACAATAATAAGATGGAATATTATAACAGTATGCAGTTTGTAGGTTCATACCCATTCGAGTTGCGTGTGTAAACATCATCACGCGCAAATGCCCCCTAAGTTACACGTGAGATTATACATGTACATAAAAAAACGATAGTTTACAATAAAACATTAACAGACAATTGGAAAGAAAATCCAATAAAAAAGAAAAAAAAATCCCAAAAATCAAACAATTACCGTCATTAGGTGTAACAGATGAAACGGGGAAAAAGAACGAAAAATAAATTTAACTAGTAAAGGTACCGCCATGGAACGGTCAGTGCAAGTCGAACTTAGTAAATATGATGTAACTGCTGCTGGCAAAATGTAACCATTAAAATGCCGTCCTAACACAGATCATAATGAATCTTCTTTAAGATAATTTATTGAAAAAAAAGTAAATGCATTATATACATGTGGTCTTGTTACTTTTATCAAACAACGTGTTATCACATAATTTGCCTAGTAAGTGCTTATCAATCAACATAATCTGAGACAGTGATTTTTAGAAAACTGTGTGACTATTGTGTGATATCAACCATAATTTTACAATTTGTTTTATTTCTGTTAATATCTTTTAAGACAGTTACAAGTACTTAAGATGTTGATTATAAAATACATTTTTTTTTAAATTTAGTATCTTATAAGTTTCGCTAGAATATTTTAATTTCAAACGACAAGGTTAATACCACATTTTAATTGATTGTCTCATATCCTTGTTCTTAGTATGTCGTAGATTTATTATTTGAATGCTGTAAAGTGGACAGGGATTTCCGGATTAGACCTGGTGGCCTTGGGTCACATCAGGGATTCAGGTGGAGATACATCAAGTAATGTGGCTTTTAGTCGCATGAAGGCAATGTCAAGTCAAATACAAGTGACTTCTTGTCACATTCGGGCTTCGGGCAACTTCTTGTTGCATTCAGTTGACTTCTAGTCACATAGGAGCGACTTCTTGTTGCATTCAGGTGACTACTAGTCACATACAGGCGATTTCTTGTCGCGTTCAGGTGACTTCTAGTTACAAACGGGTGACTACTTGTTGCGTTTTTGGTGACTTCTAGTCACATACGGGCAACTTCTAGTTGCATCATAGTCAGTTTAGTCACATCCAGATGATTTCGGAAGTCAGTCTCACTACTTACATGAGCATTTCAAACTATGCAGGTTAAGGTTCTTCATGTCACATTCAGATCCAGGTGATTGAAGATAAGGTTACTGATGCCATGGATGGAATGTTTGATGACAGGCGACTGATTTGTTCCATGCAAGATTCAGGTGGCTTCTAGCTATCTTAAACGCTTGGGAGATCTCCTGGAAGACCATGGATCAAGAGCAAGTCTTCTGATCTTCTTATTTGAATGCTGTTTTAGTATTTTAATTGTATTGCTTGTAATCAGTTATTAGTTTATATCATTGTAAAGCGCCTTTGAACGTGTATATGAAAAGGGCGCTGTATAAGTTTGGTGATTAATAATAATAATAATAACATATCGTTGTTTGGGACCACAGCCAGTAAGTTTGGGACAAAAACTATATGGACTTTCATGGTACTACCACTATCAATTCAATATGAATACTGAAGGTAATTATCTAATTAATATTATTAGCTATGTTCAAAGGGCAGCAGACACCATAAAACACCAGATATGTCTATAAAAATATTTCTCTGGTTTGTCATTTGTCAAAGGTTATTAACTGGCAACTCTATGATCCTATATCAATAATTTCAGATTGATAGTTCTATCAAACAGATAAGACTTCAAGACACTAACTTACGTTTTATTCTGTAGAACACTTACTAATAAGTGTTTATGTATCATAGTATTTTTTGTCAAAAACGCTCGAAGAAAGGAAACTCAGTAAGAAGAAGAAGGAAGAGTGGGAAGGTGTAGATTATTCAGCACATTTTTAAAGGAAGCAATACAACCAATTTGATTTTGTGTTTTATAATAGCGAGCTCAGTGGTTCAGAATTGAGTCATGATTAAAGTGTGTTTTAAATTACCAAGAGGTTAGTGTTTAAGTTCCATCGTGAGTTTTTTTTATCTCAAAAGACATTCCTTGAACTCATTAATTGGTGGTGCTTAGATTTCTTATTGCGGAACTCCAGGTCAGCGTGATAAATATTTTAAGACATCTTATAAGCAACAGTATTTTATAAAATTATTATAGATAAATCTCAAACGTTTGTTGTTTGTTTACTTATATATTGTTAACGGATTTAGTCAGTCTATTATGCCATGTTTCTTTAAAAGTTGTTTTGCAGTTTCATTGATAATTAAATGTTTGACAGGAAGGGAAGGTCAAAAATACGTTTAAGAAGATTGAATTAAATGTATCCCAAATCCGAAATGTATTAAATCCAAAAGCCATACAAACATACGGCGACAGCGCCTAGCCAACCATGCAAGGAACAGACAAAGTACATACATTCCGTATCCTCCAAAGGATAGTTCAAGAACTCATTTTAATGCATACTTTAATGCTTTCTTTCAAAGTCATACAAAATATATAATTATATCATTTTTGATTCATCATCGTTTTAAACATAAACGTAACTTTTCAGGTGTTTCTTCAACACAATTGTTGGCTAATTTCTTTCAAATTTAATGTCGTTGAAAGCATTTTAACATGCAATTGTCGCCATTTTATACTTTCTATGATCCCTGTGTTTTATTAATGTTATCGATGGTAATGACAATGCTTTGCTCAGAGGCAGGGAACTAAATTTTAAAATTCTTATGCATAGTACATTTAAAGCATTGCATGAAAAGCACAATTTTCTCTTTGTATTTTGGCTTTATTTCCAATCAATAAATCAATGAAATAAAACACTTTCTAGGCGTGAACTAGCATGCTTGTATATCAGTGGAATCCGTACACGTTCAGCTAACAATCATCGCTCTAGTGACGATGAGAAGACTCAAGTAATTATCATTAGTATCAGACGTGATCATCAGCAAGCAAGCATCATTACAACGAACCTGATGAAATACAAGCAACATCGTAAATCTTTCTCTTAAAGCTTTAGTTTTTCATTAAGAACAGGCAATATCCTGGAAAGAAATATTGGCCTTTGCTTTTTAGTCTAAACTTAATCGTTTCAACCCAAGTCTTAAATGTTGGTATTTTGATGATTTGATATCTTATTATTTCCCATTTATTTTATCTTTAGGCAAATTGTCTTCACTTTTCATTAAGTATTGTACACTGAATCATGCAAAGGAATGACTTTTCATATTTATTAGGCTAAGCGTTATAATAGAAAGCAATACATTATATGTGTTCTCGGCGTAAAAGTTTTGCAATTTTCATCAATTATAATAAAATCATACTTGACGGCAATAAAACCGCATAATTCTTTGTACAAATTGTATGTTTTCCCATAAATCTAAGTTAAATTAAAGTGACTTGTTGGTTAGGATGAGGTGCTTTAAAGCTTTTTTAATCATGTTCAGTGTAAATACTGTTGTAAAAGTTAAAACAATAAGCCGAAATAATAATACTTTTTTCGTTAGAATACAAAATATTTATATGAGTGTATAAAATAATTGCACATATCAGTAGTTTAAACATTAATACTAAATTTTATTGAATATTGAAGACCTGGTGACGCTGCATTCTCGTTAAACGCTGATAAAGATGGACTCTAGGTAACAACATGCAAAAAAATGTAAATAAAATTTTGACCTTTATACAGTAATTTAAAATAAGGAATATAACAATAAAAATAAGGGTTTCTTTTATTAAAATGACTGCATTCTTTTTCATGTTTGAAATGATGATGGGAAGTTCGAATTTTATATAGAAAACAATGCTTTTTTATGGACACACTTCTGATAAATTAAAATAATGGACCAGTTCAAGTAGCAAAACAATAAATCGGGTTTTCGGTTACTGATCTGCTTTATACAGTTGTCTTGTAAGCACGTTACGATAGTGTAGTCTTATGATAAAATCAATGTCTTTTGTGAAATATCGTTCTCTTCAAATCTTTTGAAGAGGGACGGAGACTTCTAATGCACGAATTGAAGACGCTTTGAGAAATACTTCATTTGTTACTTCCCTATTTGTTTCTTTTCAATGTGGTTTACTTTCTCCAGTTTTTCATGTTGAACAATGTGGTAAGTGACATTTACGGGTTAGCAGTATTATGTACAATATTGCTGAATAAAAACATTGTGATGTTTTGTTTAATTGTATCTTTGTCACATCTTTTGAAATGTTACAAGAAACTTAATGGATACAGTATTATATAGTACACCTGTGCCCAAGATCATAAAACGAAATATTGAGACAAGTCTCAAATCACAAGCATCTATCACCATTTCAGTAATTCGGATGCTTAAGATTTGAGACTGGTTTCCAGTTTGCTTCTTTTAAACATTCTATTATAACTTGTCAAATAAGAACAATTTTGACTTTAAAATCTTTAACTCTGTAAAAATACGTCAAATCTCATTGTATATAAAACTCAACTGTTATTTGTTTTAGTCTAAGCTTCATGAATATTTAAGAGCAAAACGGCTACATCATCACTAATACCCAGTTAATATCTTAAGATTCGCCATTGAAAGTTAAAGTGTTCATATCAGGCATAGCCGCATTCTGAAAACACAACCTCCCTACACGGCGAAAAATGTAGAGAAAAATAGCGCATAGTTTTGTTTGCAACATGGTAAATAAAGGCAACACAATTATTTAATGAAACCGAGAGCATGAGGGTTTCGCCACTTGGGGCACCAACCTCAAAATGGCCATAAAAGTTCTTGTATGAACAAACGACTCACCCATCAACTTACGTATAATATGTATGTTGGACAATCCAAACGATCATTACAAATATTTAAAATATAAAAATGAACAATAATCTCGAGCTTTTAAACACTTCGTGTGAACAGATGAAAGCATGTTGATAAACGTTTATCCCTATTAAAGTAACATTACGGCGTTGCTCCCTTTGAATTGCTATGTCATAGACAAAAAAAAGAAAAATATCAAAATCACTCAAATGGCAAAATGCAGTTCTATCAAACTTTGCACAAATCAATGCTATTTATGTGTATTTATTTTATATATTTTTAAAAAAGTAAATATTTCTTGGAGTATGTAAATAGACGTGCATTAATAACATTGATTTGTGCAAAGTTTTATTGAACTGCATTTTGCCGTTAGAAAGATTTTTGGATAATTTTCTTTTTACCAATGACAGTGCGATGACAACTACCATAGCACATTAAGGCCTTTTTAGGGTACCGTTTGATTTCACAAGTGCCTAACAGTGTTGCAACTTTATTCATGTCTAAAAAACTACATCATAAACCACTCTAGTTAACAGTAGCAAACTACAACACATTGCATAACAGCGTTGACTTGTCAGGTATTCTGTTTGTACGTGCATCTATTGATTGAAAGCTATATGTTGAGAATTACTTTGAGAGTTTCTATATCGGTGACTGATCAATTATTTTCCGTAAAGTATGTGTGTAAATCTCCTGCGACAGCGCGTTTTCCAGACTTATTTAATTAAATTTCCTCTCAAGCATCTACGAAACAATATCTAAACATTATTCCGCCCCAGTTTCCGTTCAAGTCTCACACTACTTATATGCTAGGTTCTAATAATTCTTGGAATAAACTTCTATTTAGCACTTGCAATAAACTTGTATTTATCGCTTGGAATAAACTTGTATTTAGTATTGCAGGTATTGCGTATTGCAGGTGTTGCGTATCGACCTTGTGGCCCGTATGGTATATATTTGTATTGCAGGTGATACGTATCGCAGGTGTTGCGTATTGGCGTGTGGTGTAGGTGTATTGCAGGTGTTGTGTTCTGCAGGTGTTGCGTATTGCGTGTGGCAGGTATTGCGTATCACAGGTGTTGCGTAGTGGCCGGGTGGTCTATTGCAGTGGTTTCGTATCGCAGTGAGCATTTCATGTCGATGAGACATGGAGCCCGAGTAACTTAGAAATTGTTACGGCAGCCAAATAAGGGCATCTTGTATTATCTAAGATAGTTTAATATACCGGGATCGGCCTCCAGGCCGATGGAATTTCATGGTTCAGCTATAGCCTCAATAGTAGGGAACTTGGCGAACCATTTCGTCTGGTGGCCATATATCTCCAATTCAACATATGTCAACTCAACATATATCTCCAATTCAATATATCTAATTAAATTTACCAGTCTCATATTTAATTATTGAAGACATTTGATCTCGTTGATACAATTCTGAATTTGTTATCTCCCTAATAAATATGTGTTTTATGAATTTGGTCGTTTAGTTGTTCATGCTTGTTTATTTAGTGAGCGAGTTAGTAAAATAATTGCAAAGGGTTGACAATACATTTGAGTTAAAAGATATACCAGAGCTGAAGGTTATAAACATGAGTTTGGAAACCAGTCTCAAATCTCAAGCATCTGATTGGCTGAAATGGCGACCAGTCGTCATTTCAGCCAATCAGATGCTTGAGATTTGAGACTGGTTTCTATGCTCAGTTTTATAACCTTGGGCACAGTTAGTAATACTGAGTATGATTGCAGTTGTTTGTTACATGTACAATGCAATGCAATAAAGATCTTGGTTATAACAGACTGCTAACTATGATTTATTTGTAAAGGAATATTTTCAGCAGAAAATAGTGAATTTTTTCTAAATATGAATTGTCATTCAAATTGTTGAGTTCATCGGCTAAATCCCGTCGTTACTACAAATTTTATTAAATCGATTTACTGCTTGTTTTAAACCTTGAACTGCATTCACTGGCAATGCGTTCATTTTGCACTATACTTTTGCATATATTTTAGTAATGTGAGGAGGCTGTAAGTGTAACTAAGGGACTGCTATATCCGGTTATTTCTCTATTCTGTGATTCAGTGTTTTATTTGACGTGAGTCTTAATGAACAAAACACATGTTTAAACGTTTGAACTTTTATAAATCTTTATTTACTATTTACACTTTTACTATAAGATGCATAATGACTGCGACGATTACAGTATCAGGCTTGTGAATGGTACTACTTACATCTACAGATAAGCTTGCCATCTTGCCTAAATTGGTGGTACAGATATGTAAATCGCAGAGCCAACTTGGAAGGAAATAGATGAAAAGGTAACTTTGAAAGCCACCGAAGAAGACAAATATGAAAATATTGCATAATGCATATTACTGCCCACGCCGCCTAGCCCCGGGTTGAGCGAAACTCAATATTTACACCAATAAACAGTACAATTTTGATCCATCCCAAACGATGGTATGCATATGGAGGTGAAGGAGGATCGTTCCCGATCGTTTAAAAAGGCAAATATCATTGAAACGAGGATACATATTTTTTGTTCTGTGTTTAAAATACACACTTTGATATAGCGGCCAATACAATCGATTCTCTAGAGGTTAATGTAATCAGGATTTTACAACTAAGCATTATCTGTTTTGGAGAGAGAAAAAAAGAAACTTGTAAGTCAATTATTTTGCAGACAGTTAACCAAATTACTGTCTGAACAATAGACATTGATGAAAAGTATATAGACAGTTTACGTAATGCATATGAATGAACATTGTTGCCTATCGGTCACTATGACTTATGAAATAGATAACCACAGATAACACTTCGATCATCATATTTATTTAATTCATAATTCAGCAATTACTTAAATCCGTGGTCCGTTTCAGTATATATAAATTAGGGTTGTCCTAACCAGTACCTGTCAGGATATAGAAGCAGCAAAATGCGTTTTAATCTGAACTTAACAAACAATGTTCTAAACAGTAAATATTGCCAATGAAGAACGTGGAGCCAAAGGACCGTTTACGGCTTATAACAAATAGTAAAACAATAAAACATATCCAGGTTATCTTTATAAAACAATCCCTATTGATTTACATGGTAGTGAAATACTTATATAAGGATTTATTTGAAAAATAACAACAGAAACGGAAACAATAACAATACAAGCAATAATACAAGCAGTATAATAATAATGTATGGTTATGTTGTTTTATTGGTTTAAATAATAAATAAACAAATAATAATAAATAAATTGAATCATCAATAATGAATTTATCAATTATATCTTAGTCAATTTGTCACGACAGACTTCAGTAATGAAGCGTGTATTCTGAATTACTTTAGGTACAGATATTAATTAGATATAGCAAGGAACCAAGCTTTTGCGCATTAATTAATTATTTGTGTGCTAAGTGATATAATGGATATTCCAGGAAATTTTAACTGTTCTTGAAATTAAACACATTCGTTGGGTGTAGCAACGTGTTTACAACAGGTTCTAAGCTTCTCAGTTTCCTATTTGTCGTAATAAGTTATTCCATTTTTAAAATCTTGTTTTGTACTAATAACAGATCCATCTCTTTGTGATGATTACAATGACAAGTTATTCAATTCTAATAAAAGCATTTGCAATACCAGTAATGCATTTTCTAGAACGTAATGTTAATATGGTGTCAGTTATTTAATTTATGTAAAATGGTCGATAACAGCTACATGTCAAAGTCTGCAATAATGTATTTGCAGAAATGATGCTGCCTCTTTATTTTGCATCATGCTTGGAGAGACGCTCTAACGAAATGTTTTAATTTTTAAATGTTTAAGTGCTCGTTCTGTCTACATAATAGATTCGGCGCCGAAAATAAACCAGAACAGTTATATTTATGAACTCAACTTAAAATGTATGCTATTCATTCAAAATGATTAACTTCAAGTCAGTTGAATATTTGCACATGTCTAAAGTTTTTTTTTTTTTTTTCATTTTAATTCAGGATAAAATCAGAACGGTAGTTTGGCATCAATAAAGGAATATCATACTTTACGAATATCGTACTTATTACAATTTTTTTACAGCAAAATGAGTTGTTTAATTCCCTTATACGGTATATGTCTTAATACAATTTAGTTACAGGTCATAAAGTTATCATGTTTTACAACTTATTTCTGTCGTCTTTTTTCCCTTTTTTGTCATCGTTCTTACTCCTCTTTTAAAATAAAAATGGAGCTTTAATACATTAACTATGTGGCATAGCCGTGTTGTCGATAGAGGATTTAAGAACGAGCACAAAAATTTTAACGTGCTAATTGATGCAACGCGATGTTAGGTATCACATAATCTAAACTTATTGCGACAAGGTGTTTTGAATAGGCGTTTTTAAGCTTTATTAGTTTTATGTAAAAGTAAAGTTCGTGCACAACTTTCGCGATTGTAGCGGAATTTTTAGTTTTCTATTTTCAATTGGTTGGTCCTAATATAGACGCAATGTTTCACAATCGATTACGAATGTCAATGGCTAAAACCTGATTATTTTCTAAGCAATAATTAATGTCCTCTGTAGGCTCGGGATATGACGCCGCCTCGAATTAATTTGTATCAATTCCTGAAACATGCAGTGCTTTGCATATTTGTGTTTATATTGTTATATATTTGTTTGTGTCGTCTGCAATATCATGAAGATTCATATGAGTCCTATTGTATCGTAATCGGCGTCGTCCGATGGTCCTGCACATTCCTAATGGAAAAGTTAATTAAGAAGGAAATAGAAAGATCTATTTAACATTTAGGAAAGTATTACTCACATAAGGACAATTTATTTGAGTCAAGCAGACACATTTTAAAAGTTAACATATAACGATGTCAAAGTCTATATTTACCATAAAGCAAAACAAACAAGATCAAAGTTGAAAGGTAAGTAAGATATGGAACATCACACATTATTAATACTTTCGTTTTTGTCAACGTTATATTCTTTTTAAATTAATAAGATATGCAATTTATTAGAATCTCAGTTATGCAGCGTGACAAGAAGGAAACACGAAACAGATAAATTTTGTTGCAGATGCATCTTTTTAGATTAGATCGCAGAAGACAAAATATCAAAGGAAACTAGTTAATATCAGAGGAAATATAGAACAGCGATCATTTCATGCCTTTGTAGCATTTGCCGTGTAGGAAATCCTTTGACAGTCTTCTTACACAATTTTATTATAAAATAGATGAAAATGGAACTTTGAAAGCCACATAACACGACACATATGAAAATATTTCAGACTCGCTTTGATTGTGCCTCTTTATTGGCAGTAATGGAAATGCATTTTACTGCCCACCTCGCCTAGCCACCTGTTGAGCGCAGCTTAATATTTACACCAATTAACAGTGTCATTCGAAAACGAATCGAATTTCTCTTTTATACCATTGAGAATTTACAGACGCACGTACCTTCTCTTACAGCTTTGTTAGTATATTATTTTGTGGGATACCTTTCGATTAATGTCTAGACACGGAATACATTCAGCCCGAATAGTAGTTTGTACCTATTTAATACCCGCAGTACCTTTCATCAACGATACCTCACACAAGACTTTATTTGTGTGATTTGTTTCATTTGCTCATTTTGTAGCTCTTTGCCATGTTTATTTTGATGATATTTTATTATAAAAATGTGTAGAATTTCCGATCAAATATATTTTTTCTAGAGCTACAACCACTATTAAATTAACATAATTTATTTAATTATTCCATTTGCCAAACAATAATGAGATCGAAAAATTGTTACCAAACTGAAGAAAACAAAGTGGAATATGCTACATCGGTTGAAAGCCAGAAGGGGCTATCAGGCTTCTTATGTCAATTGCTGATAGCCCCTTCTGCTTTTCAATAGAGAATGGCTACATTCATAAGTCACAGCCTCCCAGCACAACCGAAATAAAGATTGGAAATAGTAGCATGGCTAATAAAGATTAACAATTTCAAAAAGGGAAACCACAACAATTTAAGAAAATGAGAACCAGAGGGGTTACCACCATAGAATTTTCAGTAAGAAAACACTGGGTATTTAAACCAGTTTCTTGGGTCCACAACCTCAGACTTGCCAAAACAGGTTCTCATATGAACAGATAAGGACAAATAAGTTTTTAGAGAATAAGCTCAAACCCACCAATCAACTCAATTTTTATATAAAATAAAAAAGAAGTGTGCATATAAGGAAAGGCCATATTCAGAAAATTCTTCACAAATCACAGAAAGTGTTCAGGATGAAATATTATAATTAAAAGCTATGTTTGCACATGTAAACACAAATGCAAAGGTTATATAGCGCTGTTAAATAATGTCATATCTCTGATGAAAATTCATAGAATTTTTCTGAAATGTTGGCTGTGGTTAAGAACGCTGACGTTAAGATATGAAGGCAGACATAAAAATCCAAGCATCATTCCAAAGCAAACAAGCAAAGTTACGTAGCTTACCCTTTCGTTGTATGTGATGTTTTCTTTTCTTATCTACTTTTCGCTTTGTTTCCTGCTTGTGGCTATTCCTGATGTTCAGAATTTACTTTTCTTTAAAGAAGTATATAAACAGAAAACTGTCGGTACACATTGACAAGCATTCTTTTGTTTTGTCATTATATAAAGTAAGTTTAATAATTGATTTTACAAATAATAAATGTCCATTATCGGTGACATTAACAACAACTTACAGAGAAGCATTTATCAACATACAATCAGTTCTATTGACTCATTTTAAAACACTAAAATCCTCAGCTACCATTGGTATTTATACATAAATTATTTGTAAAGACATATCTATACTTATTGCATATCACATTCTATACCAATGGGATCTCTTATTACCATTAACAACAACTTACAGAGAAGCATTTATCAAGATACAATCAGTTCTATTGGCACCTCTTAAAACACTAAAATCGTCAGCTATAATTGGTATTTATATATAAATTATTTGTGAAGACACATCAGATACTTATGGCATATCCCATTCTATACCAATGGGATATCTTTTGACCAATAACAACAACTTACAGAGAAGCATTTATTAAGATACAATCAGTTCTTTTGGTACCCCTTAAAACATTAAAATCCTCAGCTACCATTGGTTTTAAGATATAAATTATTTATGAAGACATATCATTCCTTATTGCATATCCCATTCTATAATTAATGGGATCTCATTTTACCTGTGGATAAAGTATCATACTAATACTTAATTGATATAATAAATTTTATTTATTTTGAATACTAGTTGTTGTTTTTTTTACAATAGAAATGCCATCGTTAAATCAGAACCTGTTGGGGCAAGTGTGAGGTTGGTGCACCCTAGAACCTGGATAAAACCTTTTAAATCTCCAGTGGCAAATTGTTTTGCCACTGACCGTTCGAAGGCGGTTACCACGAGGTTTCTCTTTTTCGTTAATTGTGGCGTCCTATTTGAATTTGATATACTTTTAAACACATGCTCGCTTATCATTTCTTTATTTTCGCTGAGTGTGGCTGTGTTTTGTGAGTGTGGCAGTTCTTGATATGCATAGTTCACCTTTAAATTATTATAAAGTGTTATAATATATTTATTTTAAGATGCCAAAGGAAACTTCTTTTGTGCAGAATATAGATTCCTATCATTAAAACTACCTCGTGCACTCCAGCTTTTCAATGCAAATTCCCAATGCATTTCCCGTGTGTTTTTCGGCGACACCAGCTCAACACTCCTCTTACCTTAAATAATGAAACGTATCATTAAATTATCGTGCATAATTGATATTTGCAACATGTTTTGTCCCATCATTGATAAACTCACTGATAATATCGATTCTTAAATAGCTAAACGACTTGCTTAGATGCAAGATAGCATTCCACAAATTAAAAGGATGAACTTTTGCGTTATCAATTTGCTAGAGATACGCAATGAAAAATTCAATAGAATCTGGGAATTCAAAGTTTCCTGACAGAAGAAATCAACTGAATGTTGGGCTGAAGGTTATAAAACTGAGTTTGGAAACCAGTCTCAAATCTCAAGCATCCGATTGGCTGAAATGGCAACTGGTCGCCATTTCAGCCAATCAGATGCTTGAGATTTGAGACTGATTTCCATGCTCAGTTTTATAACCTTGGGCATTGATGGTAAATATTAAAATTGCGCTAACGAAGATCGATTTATTTTAAAAATTCTACGAGTATAATAGGAGTAGAATATTTCCTAAACTTTTACATTTTTATTTATAACTGACGCATTTTTTTAGATTATGTTGATATTGTTTTACCACGAAATGTATAAAATTAGTGAGGTTCAACTTTATGATGTCATTTTACGGATTGGCGTCAACTGTCCGAAGGTACCTTTTCGCTTGACGTGTCCCAGTTAAGGTTTGAAAAAAAGGTGAAATATGCATATCAGGAATCGCCACATTCAGAAAAAACAGCCTCCCCACACAGTCAAGAAGAAGAGAGGGAGAGAGCATGGTTAATAAAATGATCAGTTTCAAAAGAGACACCACCAACAATTAACAAAAATGAGAACCCGAGAGGTTACCGCCTTGGAACGGTCAGTGGCAAATCAAATTGCAACTGGGGGTTTAAACCAGGTTCTAGGGTGCACCAACCTCACACTTGCCCCAACAGGTTCTCATATCACAAAAACAAATACAAGTTGTCTTGTTGAAATCACTCCAACCCACTTATCGGCTCAACAATGTTGCATGCAAAAGCACACGAACATAAAAAACATAAGAATCTTATAGCATTGCAAAGCCAAAGGGCGGGTACTCGATGATCTTACCGAGACCAGAGCTCCTGGAGTAAAATCAGCAAGAACACGATGACAGGGATAAAAGAAACAAATCGAGCTTCTAGGTTCTTTTTTAGGTTCTTTGAAGATTTAGCGAATTCATTCAAACAGAAAAATAATGTTTACTTGACCGTGTTTTGAAACATCAATGTTAAATATTTACATAAGCATCATACTACTTGCATAGGAGTGTACAATATAATGAACTAAGATCCAATATTTACACTCCAACTTCGTCTTCTACGATGGAGTCTTATTTATCTAACAAATCATAATTTCTGATGGTAGACAGTGTGGCGTATTATTTTAAAAGGCGTGGCTACAGTAGAGCCGTTCATTATTTATTGGACGTTTCACAATGTTTTGACGTGTGACGTCGCCGAGCACGCACGTTTTGCCACGAGTTTCTGCGAAAAAGCGTGCCGTCATTCACTTTGTCGTCAACGTGGCTGTTTCAACAGCTATACAAAAATGCCGTAGTATCACGAATTCTTCTCTTAATTTCTGTATTAATGAGAGTATATGTGTGTGTAAATATAAGGATTGAATCGATATTTGATGATCTCCATTTGGGTATGAAAAACAGTTGGATTGTTTAAAGTACGCGTGAAGCCCTTCGGGCTTCACATACTTTAAACAACCCAACTGTTTTCCATACCCAAATGGAGATCATCGAATATCGATTCAATCCTTAAGACAAATATCACCATATTGTTTCAATTCGATCTCAAGCACACGAAACGGTTCTTATAACTGAAAATATTCTGAATTACTCAAGACACAAATATTTATTAGATTTGTTTGTTAATGTACTAGTAAAAAACACAATTATATCTGTAATAAGATTGTTTATGGACATTCAAGGGCAATGCTTTCTTCCCACCAATATTGTACATTGTAATATGAAAAGAGGTAGAGTTATTGTTATGAGTGAGATTTGTAACCAGAAACCTAGAGTTGCCTTGCTAAATGTGCGGTGGTTAGACCATTGGTATTATATAGCATATACAGTTGACCTCTATGGAAACAACATGAATTATTATTTTGATGTCTAAGTTATTTTTCGCTATTTATCACAATATGACCGAGAGAAGGCGAGAGAGAGTGAGAGAGACGGACGGACGGACAGCAGACTAATTTTCAAATGACTATTTAAAGATATTTCACAAGCGATAAGATACTTGTAATGAGACATGAATCGTGTACTATGCCAATGAACATTGTTGAGATGTTCATTTTCTACAACTCGTACTAAAACTAACTGATAATTATAATTTTGATTTTCAGTTGTCATAAATTGCTAATTGCTTATTGACGATCAGTTGTATTTATGTAAATTAATTTTTTCAAATCTAAACTTGTTAAAATACGAATAGAAGAAGCCGTTTGTTTTCTAAAACATATGCATACGTCCTTTTCGTCAGATTATTTAATAGGCCAGTTTTTGGATATCAGTTAGCAGAGCAAGATTATAGATTATTACTTTTACAATTGCTCACTGCCTTTGCCCTGAAAGTACTGGTGTTCGTATCCCTGTCTGAGATGACATTGTTATAATAATTCTGAGCAGTAATGCGACAAAGGTACACCTCATGAGCAATTAAGTGTGTTTTATTATCAGCGATAATAACTATGACTAATTCATTCTGATAATAAAATACACTTAATTGCTCGTGATGTGTACATTTGCCGCTATTGCCATCAGTCATCTTGTCGCATAATGATACTTATGTGTATGTCATGTTATTTTCGCAGTTTTGTAAATGCGTTGCATGTAAACCCAGTTGATAACAGGAAATAAACCTATGAAAGCTGAGAAAATAAATGCAAAGTAGATAAAATGTGCTTTGATGTTGCATTCACCAACGCGTTTTTTTGTTCGTATCAAGGTTTAAGCGAGTATCATCAGAATTATTTTAATTTTAATTAACTTTCAGTCAAACAGTACAATCTCTTAATTTTTAACGCAGTCTTTAGTCAAGCAGACCATGCAGATAGTGGATAGCTTTATCATAATTTTTGATATGAATTAAAAATCTCAGTAAAGCCGGAATGTTTGACGTTAATAAGGCCTCCTCACACATAGGCGAAAGCCCCCCGACGTCAACTTGCGTATACTGGCGTATACTAGCGGATAGTACTTCAGCAATATTCGTTCCCATACGTATATGTACGATGTACATCGTTGGTGGTGTTCGTATAAGTGCGTTTATGAGCGTTACCAGTCGTTGCGATTAGGCTTGTTCGTCGGAAAATTTTGAACATGTTCAAAAAATTGTGACGAATAAAAGTTTCGTCTGTGATTCGTATACATTCGTTTCAATACGTTTAACAATCGCAAAGCCTTCGCGTTAGAGTTCGCAAGTTATCCGGGCCGGATCAACTAATTTGCATATCAAGCGATCGAGAGCGATCTCATGACGAATCTTTGCGACAGTTTGCGAAACGTAGAGAATAATAACGTATTGCAGCTAACTGAATCTGAAATTTCATGGCGAATGAAAGCAAATTGTAGCGATTGGTTGACGTTCTTAAAACGAACGACATACGCTGGCATACAAATTATTACTAAGGGTAAATAAGACTTACGAATCATAACGCATCTTGAATAGTTTTTAGTATATGAACAGTTTATTTTCATAAGTAAAACGATGAAGCAAAACTCTTAAGAATGGAAGTTATACATCGCTTGACGATAAAGTAAGTAGCTGCTGTGGCTCACCAATAAGTCTCCCCAAAACAACTTAACAATCACAAGTTCATTAGAGGCCGTGTAGACGTGGAGCCTGAGCACGTCTCATCTGGAGAAAACTGCAGCAGGCCGGTTGCTGAGAAAACCCTATCTGAGGTCAGATGAATTTTGTAACGCTATGGTATTTGTCGGGAACATGTTGATGAGACTATAACAGCTCCCTTTACACCTAAAGAACGGAAACAAATGGTTGATGGTTTCCACAAGAAGTGGATCTAATGAGTTGTGTTGCTGCCATTGATTGCAAACACATAACCATCAGAAAGCCTGCCAGCTCTGCTATCTTATATTCTTATTCTTCTTCTACTTATTATTATTATTATTATTATATTACTATTATTATTATTATTATTATAATATTATTGTTATTATTATTATTATTATTATTATTATTATTATTATTATTATTATTATTATTATTATTATTATTATTATTATTATTATGGTTTCTTTAGCATCATCTTACTGGCTTTGGCTTTTCGCAGTCTGACTTTAATTTCATTTTTGAAAGAAATATTTTCACGCTAGAATTCTACGCATTGTAAAATTTGTTTTCGGTTATTTATGATACTCATCTCAAAGAAGAACCACAGTTCATTTACAGAGAAGCTGATTGTCAAGACATCCTGTATTCTGGACAACATGATAAGGATGAGGTACTCCATTATGCAGAAAGCACTGGTTGACCGATGATGATTAGTAAAGATGAGGAGACCTGGCCGATGGAGGAGAGACCGCAGCTTGGAGGATACCATGACTGTCATTATCAGGCGCTACAGCACAGCAAGCAAAGAAATGGAAAGTTGAGAGAAAACAAATGTTAATTCAAAGTCTAATTCAAATAATGGAATGTACCAAAATGTTAATTTTAAAATATAAAAAAATAATACATGAAAAAAACCCTTTTAAAGATTTGGAAACCGATTATTAATAAACATCAGAACTTTGTAATAATAATAAAAGTATAGACCTATATCAGTTGCCGCCTCTCCGACAACTCCTAATAAAATGAATAGAAGAACATACAAAATAAAAATGATCTTTAAAAAATGTTTACAAGAGACGGAATTATAAGACAAGATATTATACTCACGAATTTTTGTTTCAAGAAATACTGAAATTTGACCCACTTGGTTTTCTCCGGTCTTGTTTAGCGTCCGTTTACGGCCAGATGCGGAAAAACGCTTTCGTAAAGGAACGGACGGCATCGGAAGCGTGCGCAAAACTGCGCTTTGGTTCGCATGATTGCGTTCCAATTCGCTAAAGGAATTAGCAAAGATTGTTTGCGCGACCCAACGCATTTTAGCGAGAAACAGTAACCCTTCGACACCCTTCGTAAATCATCAGCAACTAATAGTTCCACTACGTTTGCCTTTCGTTATATTTCCAATTATGTAATAAATTTTCGAAAAGTTTCGTTCAAAATTCGCAAGTATTGACAAATTTACCCAATTCGTCGGGCTGCGCTGAATGGATTCGCCTATGTATGAGGAGGCCTTAAACGTTTTGCATTCCTGTTTATGGATGAATGAACGAAGTAAAGAATCCATTTGTTTCTTTCTTAACATCAATCAAATAACAATGAAAAATAAAGGTTATGTTCAAAGAGCGAAACATTTGGTGATATTTCTCGACATTGTCAATAATAGTGGTCTGTTTGATTGATTTGCTTGACGAGTTTGTTATGATAGTGTAATCTGATGATGTGAACAATTAGTTCTGTAATCAATTCCTTTGAAGTTTGATAGATACTTCTAGTGTATTTATTTTGGATTTCTTGTTTTGCAACCTTCTCTTATTTGAGATTAACGCTCTGCGCTGTTCATCATGACTAAAATTACAGTGTGCAATTAATTTGGTGAACTCTAATTCTTACAGTATTTTATTGGACAAGTATTCGTCAAAAAGACATTTTTGCTCAGTTTCAATACTACTTTTGTTTATAATATTGCAGCAAATGATTAGTAATAATTATCGTTTATTCCGTATTGTTTTTGTAATGTTTGGAAAAGAATCTTAAAATAAATTAATCTATCTAATACCTTAACAACGACATGGGCTACGGTCATCAACAATTTTAGGAATGACTCAATAGATTTAGTGGTATTAATGTCAAGTTAAGAAAGACATTCCCCACAGAAAACATGCCCAACCAATAACTAGACAGCGTTTTGTTATGTAGCGACTGCCTTTAAGCTACGGTCTAAAATTATATTGTAAGATTTTTTATCACATGTAGATTACCCATATTGACTTTGAGGTCATTAGGTCAAGAGTTAAGGTCACGGTGACTTTCATCACAAAAATCTTGTCCGAATAATAGCTAGATTACGATTTAATCTACAATGCTCAGATCTGATAGAGATATTTGCCATCACATCTTGATGAACCCGTTTGATCAAAAGATCAGTAGGTCAAAGGTCAAGGTCACAATGACCTTCAATACAAATAAAAGCAACAAACCCCGCTTCTTCCTTTATTTTTGATCTGGATCACAATAACTCTGGGTGTAAAATCCTTGTGTGATCAATAACAACCGATTTCTTTCCAGATGACATTTTTGGTGGGAGCATGCGTAATTAAAAAAATGTATGCTATTTAGCATCAATTATGAAACAAGAAACGACATACACTTTCGAGTGGTACATAATTATATTTCTATGACGCGCCTGGTTCAAGTCATTTTTTTCTTATCAAAGTACCTACTTATACTTACCCAGGGATACGTTAGTGTAAGTTTTGAACTATAAAGGCTCGTGTTGATAAATGTATCCAGATAGGTAATCGATAGCTTTTTATAAGACACATCAACGATAATACATCCTAGTAGACCATAATGGCAAATCAAAAACAATTATCGTACTCTTCTGTGATTTTACAAGATTTCTGGAGAAGTCATTAGAGACAAATGCCTCTGTCACCATCATTTAATCACATAATTACGTAGCTATCTGTTGAGTGATACTAGATTGTTAAGACGTGTTTTATTATGTTCAAGAAAAAGAGTTGTTCGAATCAATAATTTTTATTTAGCTTAAGACATTTAGAACTCTAAATACAAACGAAATATTCATATCGATAAGAAATAATTTTACATCATAATAATGCACCCCATTAAAAGGGACCATAAATAGTATTTTCATAAGAGGTTTTCTAGGATAAATTGTTAAAACCTGTTGATCAAAATAAAGGAAGTTAAATAATTTCTTTCACTATTCCATAAGCAGGGTGTCGTCAATATGAAATTTGCATAATATGAAAATGATGAATCAAGGCTTTCGGATATGATATGTGTGCGATGTTTTCGCAAATCAATAGTACCTCATTGTCGTCTAATGATTCTTTGTTTTAGGTCGTTATTCTATAAGATCATTAAATTAATCCTGGATATGTAGGTAAAGCTTCTGTATCTTGGTTAAGTTTCTCTGCAGTCATAAATATTTTGCCATAATGAGGTTTTTGTATTAACATAATTCTTCTGGGAAAACGTATTGGATATATATAATCATTACAACTGTTGGCAATAGACACAAATCCTGATTTATAATGTTAATTCGTCATATAATAAGATTTCCTTTGTTTACACTGATAAGCCTGATGTACATTTAACTGAGTACGTATAACCATTACAACTGTCATCAAAAGTCAAAAATCCAGATTTATGATAGATTAAAACGATGTAAACTAAAACCATAAATGTCACAGAACAGGACAAATAAGAAGAAAGCGCAGGTTGGATTTTTATTGAACCTGTTCATGAACAGTGATGGAAATGCCACGGGTCTCAATATTAACATATTAAGTAAAATCTCACACTTTCGGTCCATACCAAACGATGGTGTGCACATGGCGGTAAATATGGTAGCTTTATGGGAATATTTTTAATTAAATACCATTCCATGATTAGCGGCGTATGGTCACAAGGTTTGCACAAAACAAGCAAATGTGCTCAACTGAACATCTGAGAATAGAAATCAAGCGTATCACAAAGAACATAAAAAGCAAACATTATAAAGCAGGAGGTATACCATTTGGGTAATTGAACAATATAAACAAGAAATATCATTAAAAAAGATAAACGGCGTTGATGGAAAAGATTTTTATATGTAATGAAGAAAAAAAAAGAACGTGCACAAATTTCGTCTAGTGATAATACGTCGATTAAAGAAGAATGTCTAACATTAACTGTACATTTATTCAGTTTCATTAAAATACCTCTTGTAGAGTTAGTACTAATGACGAATAAATGTTATTAAAATACAATAAATGAAAATAATAACAACTTGTTACAAGAGCGAAATCTACCAACTTGTACGTAAATTAACTTAAAAATAGTGTCCCTCCCGAGTATTGAACCCGGGGCCTCCGCTTGAGAGGCGAGTGTGATAACCACTACACCAAGGCGATTTGAATAACTGGACTTGAAATTAACAATCAGTATTAAAGGAACTAGAAAGGAACCAGTAAGAACCAGAAATATCAGCACTTCTCTGTCGTTTTACACTGTGTATTGTACTCGAGTGTTTACCTGACACGCATGAATATTCCATATAAAATCGTATTTAAGCCATCAATTGACTTAACTGGTTATTTATACCGAAAATATATTTTTCTCCAATACAATTATCGCTTTTAAAAACGTAAATGCCCGAACATATAAGTGCCATGTAAATACTAACACACAATATAAAAGTCGTTACGGTAATCATTAACGAGACCCACTAATAACCAATCAAAATAATCTATTTGATTTTCCCGCTGCATAATAAGTTTTATTTACAATATTTCATTGGTCGAAAAACTAGGTCAAAAGTGAGCTTAGACAGCTAACGCCGAAAAAAAAAATTATCTAGGATATTGAAACAACCCACCAAAACATGCCGAAACATTAGAAAAATATATAATACAATTAACAACTTTAAAATCGTGCTCCAAGGACGTTACTGATACATGTAGCAACAATGATTGAATGTACGGGGAGACATTTTACAGACATCACACGGCACAAACAACGCAAGTGTTATATTAAAATGAATCAAAAGGGAACTTTTAAGGACACCGAACACTACAATTATTAACACTTTGCAGGCTCATGGGGTTTTCATCGAGACTATTCATCGATAGTATGGTCGAAAATAAGGGGTTATAGGATTAATTGTGCAAATGGTTTGCCATACTCTACAGGTAAAAACGTATTCTTGTAGATTCGTTAATGATCATAGAGGGAAAGTGTTACATACCATTTATATGCAATATGTGAAGCTGTGAGATGCTGTGAAAACCCGTTCGCTGATAAATGCATTTCATAATCGATATAAGATCAACAGCAGATAGATAGAGAATGAAATGACATGCCTCCCACACACCAATTCAAATGAGATAGAGATGTTATACGGTCAAGAATACAAAGAACATAACATTAAACCATGAAACAAATATAGATATTCTTGTTCTTTTATTCATGTAATCACCAACGTAAAAAGGCAAAAAGAGATATAACGAAGGAGAATTACTTATTTAAATTTCCAAAAAAGCCTTTAAAAACTATACGGATTATAACTCAAAATAATTCAAAATGTTATTCTGTTGTATTGTCGTGATGGTTATTGTCTGCAAAGTTCTCTTGGTCTGAAGGTTATAAAACTGAGTTTGGAAACACGTCTCAAATCTCAAGCATCTGATTGGCTGAAATGGCGACCAATCGCCATTTCAGCCAATCAGATGCTTGAGATTTGAGACTGGTTTCCATGCTCAGTTTTATAACCTTGGGCACTGATTATCTTCTAAGCTATAAAAGTGAAATATGCATGAATTGCCGAACTCACAAAACACAGCCTCCCCACGCAGCAGAAAAGAGGCGAGAGGAAAAGAGAGCATGTGTTTATAAGTATGTCAAATTTAAATAAGATACCGCAAACAATTAACGAAAAAGAACAACTATCTATTATTATATTGAACAATTATCTATAAGTATATTCAACAGGATTGATGATTTTGAGATGCACTGAACGATTGAATGGATGGTTTGAATTACCTGGTTGGATATTTTGAGGTGCGCTGAACAATGGAATAAATGGTTTGAATTATCTGGATGGATATTTTGAGGTGAGCTAAACAATGGAATGAACGGTATGAATTACCTGGATGGATATTTTGAGGTGCGCTGAACAATGGAATAAATGGTTTGAATTATCTGGATGGATATTTTGAGTGAGCTAAACAATGGAATGAACGGTATGAATTACCCGGATGGATATTTTGAGGTGCGCTGAAAAATGAATGAATAGTTTGAATTACCTGGATGGATAAATTGAGGTGCGCTGAACAATGGAATGAATGGTTTAGATAACCTGAATAAATATTTTGAGGTGAGCTAAACAATGGAATGAACGGTTTGAATTACCTGGATGGATATTTTGAGGTGCGCTGAAAAATGAATGAATGGTTTGAATTACCTAGTTGGATATATTGAGGTGCGCTGAACAATTAAAATGACGGCATCAAATATCTGCAAGGATATAATAGGGTGCGCTGAACAATGGAATACACAGTTATAATTACCTCGATGAATTATGTGAGATGAGCTCTAATGGTATGGACTACAGTAATGTTCATTTTGATAGCATTCAACAGCTCCATAAAACTGAATCTGCTGATTTTTTTCATTTGTCGTGTTACGATGTTTGATAATTATGATTTATTGTCAGGAACTCTGCTGCATACTCATCGTGCTGCTTTTTAACAAATGTAGCTTGCTGGAGGTTATACTGCAGGTTTTTAAGGTAAGAAATTGATAAAAGGGGAATTTTGAAAGCCACTGAACACGACAAATAAGAAAGTAGTAATAGTACAAATTCAAAAACAATCATGGTGTTTATAGATATATTTTGCCTCTTAGAATGCCGTGCGCAAAATTATAAAGGAAAATTACTCCATTTATGAAGGCATTTTGCTAATATCTCAGCAAATTCAAAAAACGCACGCTGGCGTATCATTGCTACAAAACTTAAGAGACAAATGTGATTTCAATATCTTATGCTGTTTTGTACAAAACAAACTACAAATACGCTGACATCTCAGCAGACAAGCTTCCTTCACAGAAATGTTTTCTTCCGATACGCGCGGAATCAGTAGCGAATATCGCGCAATAATGACACCGGAGTCTATACAGTCACACAAAATAGAGAGTTTCTATGTTATACATAACCAGTGTTCTTTGTGACTTCATATTCTCTTTCACAAGTATCGTTATACAACTGATGGGATGCCAATTCTTGATAGTGTAATCATTATTCACCGTTGTAATTGGAATATTTGGAAAGTGTACAAATTGGATTGATAAACCAATTACCAGTGCTTGATTTGCATTTGTTTAAAATGCAACAAGCACTCATAGTAAAACTATAGTTGTTTATAAATTAAATATACCGGGTACTTTCTGTAAAAGTGTTGTTTATAAATATGAATGTAAAATATATATTCGTTGACAGACACGCTAGCATATATTAAAACCTATACATTATACTAATGGATAATTTGCAACAGGTTGTGAATTGACAACGTATCTATCAGCTAGATACTGCTCGGCTTTTATTGGATGCGAAATTAATTGCTCTCAGCCTGACAATGACATATGTTGCCTCAACAACTAATAAAGACAACTTATCAGAAATATTTGCATTTGCGATTTGCGTATCGGAATTGAAGCAACAAAAGATAACAAGGATCTTAACATTTATGCATAGAAGCGTTGCTTAAATTTATTTCAGTGATTGATTGAAGCGAAATTGCGGAGAAACTTTTATGTCTAAAATCATCTTGATTAAAAAGGAAATTATTGAAGACGCTATCAACATTTCGCTTCCAATAAAATGGAATGGCAACAGTGCATTTTCTTGGTAAACATTTATATATACGTTAGTGTTTTGTGCAGAAATATTTTTTATGAACGCAATAAACATTATGGGAGTAGTCGATGCTTTTTTAAAAGAAATTAAATTAATTTTAAATAACGATTTCTCGGCGGACAAAGGACAATACATGCTAAGAAGCGGGATACATTTATTTTTGTTTTAATTAATGTATTCTGCAATTTCTTTAATTTTTTAAAGGCTGTGCAATTTACAAACACATCATTATTTCCATCGTTTTAGTCTAATAAGTCTAAAAAGAAATTGTTCTTTTATTCTTTTCGATAAAATATATGATAAATGGGTGCACTTCAATAAATTGTTGTAGTTGACTATTATCTTAAAAAAATGTTAACGGTTTCAGCATAACGATACATGGTGACAACAATGCACGTTAACATAACAAATAGTTCGGAACATTTACCAGACGAAGGTTATTGCAGCGATTGGCTAGGAGCCCAACATGCAGTATTTCAACTGTCAAACCTGTGTTTGCTCATTTCATTTCTTACGCCAACCAGTTTTAAGTTTCATGTTTTCTTCCTTCGCATTATGCTCAACTTTGGATTTATTCTGTGTCTGATATGGGGTGCTGTTTTTGTTTGCAAATCTGATACTGTGATATGGAATGGTGCATTTCTGACAATCAACTCTGTTCACCTTGTCTATCTTGGATATAAAGTAGTGCCAGAAAGATTCTCTAAAACACTAGAAGAAGTGTACTCGCATACCTTTAAGCCTTTAAAAGTGTCACGAAAACAGTTTAAAAACCTTACAGATTTCGGTGACATGCAATTGCTCGGTAAAGGTGCTATATACGCTAAACAGGACCAGTCCA
Organism: Corbicula japonica; assembly: GCA_038501625.1. Classification (NCBI taxonomy): domain Eukaryota; kingdom Metazoa; phylum Mollusca; class Bivalvia; order Venerida; family Cyrenidae; genus Corbicula; species Corbicula japonica. Next base: position 261,875 of record JAZAYU010000267.1, on the reverse strand, counting down.
AAACCGGGCAGAGGCTTTCTATTTTATTAAAAGGCAGGTAAGCTTGTATATTTAAACATTATTTTGGTGTTTGTGATTATTTGATATTGTGATTCTAAAGTACTTAATACAACTAAACAGATTATAAGGGAACCTTTGAAAGCCACCGAACACGACAGATGCCAAAATATTGCAGCTTCGGTTAAATTCAGCGTGTTCATGAGCAGTAATGGAAATGCATATTTAATTTACTGTTCACGCCGCCAAGTCCCAGGTTGAGCGCAACTCAATATCGTGCTCAACGACCGTCAAATGATAATAATGAGTGATATGACATCTCAAAAGGGTATCAGATGATTCGCGTTCTTTTAAGATGTATAGCCTCAGCCGCAAATGAGGCTTCTTTGACAAATAAACATGGATCCCTACGTAACCATACGCAGTTTTCGTCATGATATAAATAAAATATCCAATATATTCAATCATTTGTGGCATGATTATTTCGTTGCGTGCGTGTAACGCTTATCAATTACAACGCTTTCGTGTGTTACTTCATTTAGTCACTTCCCAGAAGCTGTATGGACCGTTAGCAAAGTCATTTGCTGAATGTACTGGTATAAATACAGAAAAGTACATATCATCATTTTTCCCTTTACAAATTCCAGTAATCCCAAAGCGTTAACAGATTAATTGATCGGCGCAGTTATTTCTAAAACAAAATCAAGATGTGGTACCATATAAATAAGATTGGAGTCCGAAGGGATAATTCAAAAGGTTTATACTCTCGTAAACGGCTAATCCTTTTATACAGAATCTCACCAGCGTCTAATTTTCTAATCAAATTCTAGATACGATATTCACAGTAAAAACGACAAATCTTCTACTTGTCTAGTAATAATTCTGGCTGATTTTGTAGTTCATTGAAACAATTTATTGGAAAACGTATTAATATTAAGCATGATTCCATATTGAATTTCATGTTTTGTGAATGCGTTATGATTATTCCGACCAAAACTTAAAAATATGTTGAACTTAATACATTTAAAATTTAAATGACGATGAATACATTCTTGAAAGGAGCATGTTAAAGAACATTTGAGTTTTAATCGTCGTGTGCTAGCCTTCTTAAGCGCTGAATACCTACCTTTTTTTCTAAGATTGCTAGATTTTGTTTAGCGTCAAGTGCGAGTATTTTTTCTAGGCGTCGTGTGCTAGATTCGGTAAGCGTAGAGTGCTAGCTCTTTTTGAAGTTTACATAAATTGCTGTGTTATCATATACGCTCATAATTAATGTCAAACAGGTACACACACCGTATAGGAAAATATTCAATTTCCAAAATAGTTCGATTAATATTTGATGACCTGTTCGATATATAAACACTTTCCACTTTTACGAAACTTTCTTAACAACTGAACTATAACATTGCTTTAAAAGTTGTTTTTCTTCATATTTAAATACATACTTATATGTACCTACCGATTTAGCTTGACAGTCCCACTATCTTACTTTTTATGTGGTTTATGTGTTTGCAAGCTTTTGAATGCATTATTGACGAATAGATTGATAAGTCAGTTATTTACCAAGGCAACTTGCACGTATATGGTGAGATTGATAAATCATAGAACCTGGTGTAAGCCCCCTTAGTAGTTCTAAACAGTACTTAGCATGTAATCCCTAAGTTTCCATTATTAATTGTTTGTGGTATTTTTCTTCTAAAGATTAATTGTGTTTATACACAAGCTCTCTCTTGCTCTCTTTTAGCCATCTCTGTGTGAAGTTTGAAAAGTGATGTTTTTGTTAACAAAAGTTGTGGTTGAACTCAATAAATGTTTTGTTAAACAATTTCAAAGTGACTCAGTGATTATTTGACATTTCTACTCGCAAACAAATGACTTAATATGATTTGGGAACCAATAATTGCTTTGTTCTTCGAGATCATTTCAAGACGTTTCAGCCTCCGGAAACATTGTTGGTGCTCATGAGGCATTACATCACAGGACTGGTGTTAATTGTATCAATACAGCTATTTTCTATCACAATGAAATAAAAGCAGAACGTAAGAAAGCCCTCCGTAAAACCACAGAAGGTTAAAACCCCAGAACACGAAATCATGTAAATCATGTAAATAAGTGAAAATGGAACTCTGCAAACCAACCAAAACGACAAATAATTAAAATATTGAAGTCTATTTATCGTGCATAGATAATTTATATTTCTATTCTATGGCGAATATAATTTACATTGCATTATCTCGTGTGCTGCGAACGTGAACGATTTATGACGTCGGTGTTAGAATTTACTTTCAAAATCTAACCTCTGTTTATCCATGTAGCTTTATCGAGCTGTGCTTAACCTGCGACGTGTGCAGTAACATGCATTTTCTTTATTGTCCATGAACACACCCAATCAAACCTAACCTGCAATATTTTCATAATGCCGTGTCAACTGAATTTCAAAGTTCAGTTATCATTTATTGTAATGAGCTTCCTACGGCCATCTAACAATAACAAAACAAAAGAATAGTGTTTTTTTTCTTGCTTTTATTTTACTCGACAAATGCCCTCCTAGATAAATTGTGTTCAAGCATAATTTCAATCTGTCGTTCGAGAAGAAAATCGTTCAGTCTGACATACTTCGATTTTCCATTCAATAGCAGACTTAATATTGCTCAATGTTAATAGGTTTTTTGTTGACACAGACGCAACGAGAACCAAAGAAAATATTTTCTCCGTACCAATCAAATAAAAAGCAACATTAAATCAAATCGCGTAGTAAATCTAAAGCGTAGTAAATTATGCAACGCAAACACTCTTGTGGATAAAATTTTAATGAAAACAAGATGTCTCGGTGAATATATTATGCCTATAGTAAGCATATGCCTACAATTTCCAAGTTTAGCAAGTGTGTCGACTTCCTAACAATCATAGACATTACACACCCTGTCATATGTACATATCTTCAAGATCGTCTGTGTCAATTGTGTATTAAGGGTATTATACATTTTTAAGTAAACAAAGTTACAAACAACCTTTCGGTGCGTTGCTTCTATAGAAGGGCAAGTACACAGTGAATAACATAACAAAAAATTAATCCATTTTCAGCAACAATCTCAAAGCAAAGTTGAAATCGAATTGAGCTAAAACTTAATGTCCGTTTTTGTTATTAGGCAACTTAACTGGTATCGCAAAATACATTTAGTACCTTCGGTAAAATCATGTGATATCTCACTTGTTGTTTTAGTTGGAAGGAACTAAAAATTATCTTTTTCTCATAACTAATGTGACTTAAAACACATATGAAAGCATATAAGCACCTAAATGTATTCATTCAACATGTAGCAGCGTATCAGAATCTGTAGAAAATAATAACACTATAAACATGTAACAGTAAAACTGCAAGGTAAATGGATAACACACGTTTTGAAAATTGATTCAGTTGGATAATAAGAAAGCCTCTATGCAACATTGTTGAACCGATGGATTGGTTGGAGTTATTTCACCAAGACAACTTGTACTTGTTTTGTGATATGAGAACCTGTTTGGGCAAGTGTGAGGTTCATGCACCCAAGTACCTTGTTTAAACCCCCAGTGGCAATTTGATTTGTCACTGACCGTTCCAAGGCGGAAACCCCTCGGGTTCTCATTTTTGTTAATTGTTTGTGGTGTCTTTTTTGAAACTGATTATTTTATTAACCATGCTCTCTCCCACTCTCTTCTTCTTGGCTGTGTAGGGAGGCTTTTTTCTGTGGCAATTCCTGATATGCATATTTCACCTTCAGATATTTGAAAACGTAGATCTTGTTTAGTTTGTCAATACGGCTAAATCATTATGGAGAAATAATTATAACAATGTATTTAAAGTTGTATTATTTTGATTATGTTACTGTTCGGTTATCAACTTGCAATTTCTGTATTGAAGCAAATTGATATGGGCAAGTGAGTAACAGAAGCAAATATTTGGATTTTGATACGAAATTCCTTTATACAATTTGTATCAGGTGTACTTTCGAATAACAAGAAAATCAGTCTTGATCATGACAAATCCTTAAACACTTGAGCACAGCAAAACTAAACGATTTAATCATGCCTTCATAAATCTGGAAGTAGATTAATAAGCGCTGAAAGAAGCTTGTGTTTAAGCTTAAATATATCGAAACCATATCAACCTGATATGAAAGGTCAGACTTATCTTAAACGGAAACATTGGTCAACAGTGGTACTATTGTACCCCAACGGGAAGCCACTTAACTACTCGGAAGGGCATTACACTAATACACAGTCCAATAAATTCCAGAACATTTGACAGTTATATTGGGTTTTGTACTTTAAAGAGATTCTTACGGCCCAATTCATTACTTCTCTCTCAATTATTTGACATATTTAATTACCTTTTTGTGAGAAGTTTTTTTTTGTATAAAAATTGAAAAAAGCTTTTGGATTGTTTCGATTGTTCGCTGCTTGTTAACTTAAAGGAAATGGACAGTAGAAGTCAACGCGAAGAGTTTAAATAAAAGAAATACAAATAAACGTTTCATCTGCGAGGTTAACAAAACGAGCTCAATACTTGCTATTAAAGGGTGATTATATTTACTCATTGTCTATAAATGTCACTGTTTAATAACACATATTATTTCTAACAACAAAATATTAAAACGCATGTTTTCCTTTCTTACAGTTGTCCGATATGGTAAATAACAATGTACAAGCTCTCAAAATCAGATTTTAAGACATTAAAAAAAGAACTTTTCTCCGCTTTGGTAGAGGTTAAGTTTCTTTTTTAATTTTGTTTTTGCGTTTTTATATCGTGCGTAACAATGAACACATATTAATGATAAGTTACCAATTTTCCCATGTACGCTATATCCTTTCCGCTTCCGACCCTGTTTTCCGGACGGACGTCCGTAACGTATTTAAACGTGACAAAATTTTGACTTCCCAAAACCCGACCCTGTTTTTCTGGAGGACTCGCGAAACGTATTTAAACGTATGCTTTTTTCACAATTTTAAAACCCATAACGTAAATCTGCGTAAATTTTTAATGCCTGTTGAAAAGTGTATATTTGAATAAAGCATATACGCTTTTGTCCGTTACCGGTATTCCACCTTTTAATGAAATTCGGAATTTTCAACATGGTAAGAAACCCGATAAATAACTGTAAAAACGTTATCTAACGTTACGGTATTTCTTCTGTAAAAAAAGGTGGAAAATGCATATCAAGAATAGTGCGTAAAAATCCCGAATTTCAACGCTCTTTTACGTAATGGGTGAAAAATTCGGTTTATCGCAGGAAGACTGTAACGTAAAATTCCGTAAATTAATTAATCTAATTAACAGTAATTAATTTTTATGCCATTGCAAAAAATGTCATTTTTAAGTTTTTACTAGGTAGATATAGGTGTTTTTTAAAATAATGAATAACTGTTTTGGAGCCACTTTTTTATTTTGACAATGAAAGATGAAGAAACAGCAACACCTGTAATTAGATTTTTTTTCTTAAAATTTTACTTTTTAAAATTACTAATTTTCTTATCAGATTATCTAAGTCACATGTATTCAATTTCTTACTAAATAATATTTGAGAGAAAATATGCGATGCGTTCAAAGGACTAATGGTTTAAACTACTGATCGATGATTCCGTGTTCTTCTAAATAGCCACCAAAGTAAGGACTTTTTTTAAAATGAAAAACAAATCGACGGGTTTCCGACGAAAAAACAGGGTCGGGTTTTGAAAAGCGATTTTTTATACGTTTAAATACGTTTCGGGCGTCTTCTCGTAAAACAGGGTCGGGTTTTGGGAAGTCAAAATTTTGTCACGTTTAAATACGTTATGGTCGTGGAAAGGATATCTAATATAAATATCAAATTTGGAAACATTGCTTGATGAAATATACATGTAGTTCGAATGTTGTGGTTAATGAAAACTGTGGCAGGCAAGAAAATAACACACGTTAAAAACATAATTTTTAAAAGGACAGTAAAATAGTTAAGTAGAATATAATGGAGTAATATGTTTTTATGGAATAACATTTAAGGGCATCTTAACAAATAAATAAACTTCTTTTGCCATCACGATTTATGGGTTTCTGGTTTTTTTTATGTATTTAACGCTGTAGTAAGTTAGAAACTTAAAAAGTAAGAATTATTTTTGTCTTTTACTGTATGTAAAACAGCTGTGGGATTCGTATTCGTTTATCAAGGTTTGAGAAGTCATTTGTGTAGTGCAATGATGTTGCCGGAATGAAATATGTCATTATCTAAAGTTAAAAGTCTGTTGGTATTTCAAAATCTATATTTGTAAGAACAATACTGCTAAACCTACAATGAAAAATGATATGGTATTCTTTTCTTGTATTATAGGCTAAAAGTATCGTATGATGAGACGTTCTTACATTCCATTAACGCCAACCACTTCGTCGATTCTCCGGAGTTTGACAACTCTAGCACATCGTGTTCGGAAGACACCTACAAGGTAAGCCATCTAGTTATAACCAGTAGCATCTTGCTTTGGAAAACACCTACAAGGTAAGCCAGCTAGTTATAAACAGTAGCATCTTGTTTGAAAGACACCTACAAGGTAAGCTAGCTAGTTATAAACAGTAACATCGTGTTTGGAAGACACCTACAAGGTAAGCTAGCTAGTTATAAACAGTAACATCGTGTTCGGAAGACACCTACAAGGTAAGCCAGCTAGTTATAAACAGTAACATCGTATTCGGAAGACACCTACAAGGTAAGCCAGCTAGTTATAACCAGTAGCATCTTGTTTGGAAAACACCTACAAGGTAAGCTAGCTAGTTATAAACAGTAACATCGTGTTTGGAAGACACCTACAAGGTAAGCCAGCTAGTTATAAACAGTAACATCTTGTTTGGAAGACACCTACAAGGTAAGCCAGCTAGTTATAAACAGTAACATCGTGTTTGGAAGACACCTACAAGGTAAGCCAGTTAGTTATAAACAGTAACATCGTGTTTGGAAGACACCTACAAGGTAAGCCAGCTAGTTATAAACAGTAACATCGTGTTTGGAAGACACCTACAAGGTAAGCTAGCTAGTTATAAACAGTAACATCGTGTTTGGTAGACACCTACAAGAGGTAAGCCAGCTAGTTATAAACAGTAACATCGTGTTTGGAAGACACCTACAAGGTAAGCTAGCTAGTTATAAACAGTAACATCGTGTTTGGAAGACGTAAGACAGCTAGTTATAAACAGTAACATCGTATTCGGAAGACACCTACAAGGTAAGCCGGCTAGTTATAAACTGTGACGACACAACATGTGCATGCATTCATTTGCAATCATACTACCTTTGGCAGAACATGGAACGAAATCAAAGGCGGATAATGGCAATATACAACACATTTACGTAAACGCAGATTGAATTTAATAATGTAATTCGAATGTATTTAAAATGTTAAACGTGAGCCAATTATGCAATACATATATGGTTACCGTTAATTTGTAAAGAAATGTATGCCAATGCATGTTCAATATTTTGTTACGTAGATATAAAAACGTCTTTGTTTCAATTGTGTAAGACACGAAGAGAGAAACGAACTAAAAATCAGAAAATGATAGAATATTTGAAATTATATTTTATTTCCTGGCTAAGGCATTGATCATAGTGACTGAATGGTTAGTTTGTTTTTTATTTAGACCAAATGATTGAAAAAATGTAAATAACATTTCAATACTGTTAAAATTGTTCAATGTACGAAACATTGGCCAGGACCAGGACTGGTTTTATCCACTATGACTGAATAAAAGTTTTAAGATCAACTTAATAATACATACTTTATGCTTAGACACATGTTTAGACAAACGGGGCGAATCTGTTTTTACAAATGATCCGAATTGTCATATTCATGCGCGTTTAGAACTCAAATTAGCATACAATGATTCCACATCTATTAAAACAGGTTTATTTGTCATGAAAAGTTTCGTAATGTTTTCAAATGTTTTATGATATATATATATATATATATATATATTAGAACGATCAATATACACTTTTTTCCATCTATTTATAACTGTTCAAGAAATTTGATTATTTTCATATAATTATATACCTTAGCCATTTGTTTAACTAAAAATTGCTTTGTTAGCAATTTTGTCATTTCTGCACTTGTTTCCATTTAAGTAATACGGCAAACAAACCACTGATTTCTGAAGTATTTTATTGTCTGATAACGAAGTCTGGTTATATTGTTGGGGGATTATTGTGATTAACTGTTTGTTTGCATTCTACGACTTTTAACAGACAGTGTTCTTTCGATGCGGGGGATTCTATTCGAGTACATAGACAGCTTTCTTAGTTCGTAGGAATTCTATCCGACAACTTATTGATTGTAAATGTTTTGATAAACTGTTATGTTTTACTTACGCGTTCTTCTGACTTAGTGGGAAGACTGGGTTTCCAGAATGTTGTTTTCCTGAATTAAACTTGGACTATAATATCTTTTGAAATAAATAACGTTTAAATTGCAATGTTGGTAAACAGGCGTTAAGTCACAAAATAACTAATGCCATACCAATTTGACTGACATTTCTGAATCCAGTCATCGGACTGATGCTTATCATTTTTGTCGAACAAATAAGTTCGAACATACGTACTGTTCAAATTGTTGGCAGCAGTACTAATTAAATGTACGTGGCGAATTTTTAACAGCCGCCACAGGGTTAATCGCTCAGTGGCATTGTAAACGAATGACTATTGGTGTCTAGGGCTTATAACAATTACAGTTTCGTTGACAATAGCTGTGCACGTGTATATTTGTTTTATTTTCCTTCAGGTAACTATCAGTGCCTATGAGGACTGTTTGCTTTTTACGTGGCCACAGGACCAACTAATCAATCATCTTTCCAAAAATGCCGAGCTTAGACACATGTTTAGACAATTGATTGGAAAAGATATCAGCCAAAAATTATATGCCATTCAAGAACGACTTATGTCTAATCCGAATTATATGGAAACGGTGATGACAAGACAATCTTCAATGGTGAATGTCAGAAACAGTATTGTGTCCAATTCAACGACCAATCTTAACAAGCTGAACTGCTTACAAGGTCAGTAAGGTCAGTATATTTGATATGATTGTAGTGTAGAAACGCAAAGATCCTCTTGTATTAAATGGTGTAAATGGAAGACTATTTGGTTTGATAAAATAGTTTTCCCATTATAATGAGGTTCCTATAAATCAAAAGCATTAGTTGTACATTTTAACTTACTTTAATTGTTGTATGTAGAGATCTTTATTATGATTTCTATTTACGACTTAGATTGTGCTTTTGGCTAGAAATATAATAATTATGTGAAGTGTAAATCAGTGTTTTCTCTGATTAAGTTCTATTTTCTTTGATAACGTTTCACTTCAACAATTCGACAAATTAAAATTACAACAATACACAGAAAGAAAACAAATGTCCCTTGCAAGTAACGACAAGATTCAAACAAACATAAAATTATAAAGAATATTTATAGTTCCGTGCTCTATTTCTTTTTAATTTCCATGTGAAAACATTTCTACTTTCTTTCGAGAGAATGAGAAGTAGCATTCATATCTTATAATTATCATATCTACATTTAAAAACCAGCAGTAAACAATGTCCACTTGAAAATAAGTCAGTATATATATCTAAACAAAAATTAAGAGCAGTATCATTTATTAAAGATAAATCTTATTATGCTTAACCGAGGATCCTTTAATGAGGATCTGGCCGTTGTGCACTTGGATAACGTGCACCGATGTATGTGGCTATTCGCAGTGAACCTCACAAATTTGGTTCGAATCCCGAAGAAAGCTTAATGCATAATAACATTTTCTGTGCCCTGTGGTGGCTAAAAGTACCGCTGTACAAATAAGTCACTTTTATCATCAATATTCATCACCCGCACGCCTCAGACAGTATCACGTATATTTTCATAATTCGGCTTCGTTAACCAGTTATTAATTTAGCTCCTAAAATTAGTCATGGTTATAAATTTCATAGTCATGGTTATATAATTTAACACGAATATTTGCATCGACTATTGAAAACAGGTAGGCTGATAAAAGTAAACTAGAACTTTTACAGTAACAAAAGATATAAAATGATCCAATAGCCTACATGTACATGTATCTTCGGCCAAATAATCTGGCAAAAGGTGTTCGCCGAACGATGACACGGTGCACAATCATGCTTAAACTGCATTCATCTTTGTACTTGAAGACGTGGAAGGACAACCGGAATAAGGACTTGTCGCTGATATTCTTCAGAATTTAAGTAACATTGGATTAAAACTGCGACAGTCCTCTTGTGCATTGACACACCAGCCAACAGCTTTATAACTGATCACCCATGATAAAAATCCGCTTCAACAATATTTTCGCGATTTAACCGTTCATCGCTGAAGGTGGCCATATGCGTCATTAACTGATATTGTGAATTTGTTTTGTGTGGATGTCAGTATTCTAAATGATTGTGAGCAGTCAGTTGTCTGTCATTTTGAAAAATGTTTTACTAATAAATCAGTTAGTATTACTTGCATGTTTTATTGAAAGGTTTAGAGCATTTGCTCAATTATCAAGCCATTAATGCCCTAATACGCAGCTGTATACTTAGAAAAGTTGTATTCTTAGATGTGACAAAATTGTTAGATAAATTACAATAAATTGAAAATGGTTTCAACATTATTTTTTTAGGCTGATACCTTAATGATAAGGGATTATAAAAAATAGCGTATTTAGCCTTTTTCAAATATAATCGAAACTGTTACATTTCACTTGATATCCTAAAATTCAAATAGTTACTGTTACATTGTATAAATAAAATGCGAAAGAATTTGCAATAACATTGAATTGAGCACAGGTGTTATTACTGATAATTTTCTTGTTTTGCAGATTGTATGCTCTACAACGACAACTCCTGCAACTTGTCTTCAAATGATACATACGAGACCAGTCTTTGATGTCTGATACACTCGACAATGTAACAACCATTGATTCTACGACGATTCTTTATTACAAAAGATTTCATTACTAATATGAATATTATATTCAGACTAGACATGCCTAATAACTTAAAGATATTTTAGTTTTAAACGAGTAATATCTGAGTAATTGCTTACGGTTTTCTCATTTCTATTAGATATCGATTTTCCTTGAGTATATCATAACTGCAAATGAATTTTCAATGAAATGTAAAACGAGGTAATATGATTTTCTTTCTAAGATACTGTGATAATGAAGTTTCAGGTTTCACCATTTACTGTTGTGAGTGCATGTGTTGATAGCAGAATGCTGTTTCGGCTAGCTCAATGTATTGCAGACTAAGCAAATTACAAGGAACTATTTTACATTTCAAAGCGATAGTATTTAACTCATTCATTCTTATTTGGCGAACAAAGGTAAAATTACCAATGTCTTTATGGATGTACATAGTATATTTATATGAAACATAAATTAAAGATGAAAGTTCCCCAGTATTGCGTTATCTCTTTGTTGACTCCTAATGTGTAATATTTCGAACAAACCAAAAACAAACTTAATGACCTACTTCAAATTGGTACGATGCCATGCTTGTTTTAGAAATTGCATGATGAACGATCGCAATGAAATAAGTTGGACAGAAAGAATATTCATATTTGCTTTTTATTGTCAACAAATTAGTTTTGTTGTAATATGGAAAGGAATTGTATATAAAATACATGCGATCGACTGCTTGGTCCTAACCAGCATCTCACTTATTGTTATCCGATTGCTCCTCCTTTAGACCAAATACCGTTTTAATATTTGCGGATAAAAGAACGGACCTTTTTGGAGGCTCTTTGATGTTTGACATGGACAAAATCTAAAATGTCCATTTAAAACAGTTATGCGGATAAATTACCAAAGAGGATTGACTGGAGAAGCGAGAAATGTTGATTTCAGATGAGGTTCATGTATTATGTTTAAAACAGTCCTGCTACGGTAAAGCTGAAATACTTTAAAAAATTGATTACTTGTGCTCCGTTTTATTATCCCGGATTGCGTTGTTTTTAATAATGATATTAACTATCAAGCCTTTCTACCTTCTATCACTTCATTCTAATTATTTTCTGTAAGGTTCTTATATGTTTGTGTGCTTTTGCATTGAGCTGATGGGTGGCTTGGAGTTTTTCACCAAGACAACTTGTACTTGTTTTGTGACATGAGAATCTGCGGGGGGAGTATGAGGTTGGTGCACCATAGAACCTGGTTTAAACTCCCTTTGCATTGTTCTTAAACAAATATTATTCTAACGAAAGTAGTGGTCTCGAATTAATATGGCACATTTATTACAAGCTAAAAATATTATGATCATAAACTTATTTAAATTCTGACTCAGTAAGATCAGAATCATCGCTATTGTTAATAAGGTATACGTGTTTTAACCTCAATTTATGAAGACAACAACCATATTTGTTCTCGTAGAAATAATTGATAGATGCAGAATATCGTCCGGAATACCTTAGAGAATTTATGGTGTTATTTCAATATGTTTGTTTTATTGTCTGACCGATAATTGCAATACGTATGTTGGTAAATGCCCAAATGGTCGAATTCGTGCGTGTTTATCTCGTATAAAAATCAGATCATTCCACTTCAGGGAAACACTCCATTTGTATTGACGAAAATCAAAACACTTACGAAAATATTCGACTGCACACAATGCCTTTTCAAGTTGGTAAGTTAAACGCCTCGGTTTTTCCTTTAGTTACTCGTTTGTAGTGTCTTTTGTGAAAATGATCATGTTACAAATCTATACACTGTTTCTGCAATGCGTTTTGGCTGTGTTTCGTGGATTCACGCACCTAACTAAAATGAAGAGAGACATTTATAACATCATTTATGATCTTATCTAAATGAGAACAGACAAGTTCACCGACAACAAGAAAAGTCAATCCATCCGATATCATATTAACTTAGCACCTTTATTTATTGATCATCACGTTGATGTTGAGAAGTAAGTGTTTGTTTTAAGCAAAATATGCTTCAAAGACGAAACAAAACAGAAAGTTTAACATGAAAAAGCGGTATGTTTATTAAAAATTCACTGCAGGTACATACACATAGCGAACATGAAAGAATTTCATATAAACATGATAAATATATCATATTCAAGTAACGAACAATTTCGGTCTCTTATTTTGAATCACGTATTTATATTTGCACCCTCGCATAAAATGTAAAAAAGAAATATATGCATATCAGGAATCGCCACACTCACAAAACAGCGAAAATGAAGATCGGAAGTGAGAGATTATGCTTGTAATAAGTATGTCAATTCAAAAAGGATGCCACAATCAATAAACGAAAAAGAGAACCCTTGGGGATACCGCCTTGGAACGGACAGTGGCAAAACAAATTGCCACTGAGGGTTTCAACCAGGTTCTAGGGTGCATCAACCTAACACTTGCCCCAACAGGTTCTCGTATCACAAAACAAGTACAAGTTGTCTTGGTAAAAAGAACTCCAACCCACCCATCGGCTCAACAATGTTGCTTGCAAAAGCACACAAACATTTAAAACATAAGAAGCTAATAGCATTGCAAAGCCAAAGAGCGGGTACTCAATGATCTTACCGAGACCAGAGCTCCTGGATTAAAATCAACAAGAACACGATGGCAGGGATAAAAGAAACGAATCGAGCTCTAGGTTCTTTTAAGAAAAGATTTCTCCATAAACTTTCATAAACTGAAATCCCTGCCACCGTCGTGCAACCAAAGAGGTAAGCATAATGATCAACTGTAGATGGGTTTATCACCAGGCATGCAGAGCGCTGTTAAATATCATGTTGGTAACCTTTCTTTTTAAATTTACAGATGGTATTTACAAATAACCGGGAGAAAATAACATTGTCTTTTCGTTTCGTAAGTTTGTAAATTAAATCTCCATATAAAGCACAAATCGAAAATGTTTACCATCCTTTGCACAGATTTGTGCTACCGTCTTTGGTCCAGCTATGATTCTGTGCTCTTTTTGAAGTAACAATAACAACTAATTTGCACCATAATGGCATCCACAGATGTGAAAACAGCGGTACGTGTAACGTACATGTCATAAGATTTTAGCTTCAGTAAAAGTGTTATAAAATGTAATAAAAGCCTTGTCACGGATCCTAACTGAATGCAAAAGAGACATTAATAAAGTGATTCCTGATCTGATCCGAATTAAGAAGACAACTACACTGACAACGAAAAGAGAAGTAAGTTCTTGTAGATTTCAAATGAACATCTGTATTTAACTTATAAAAGTGTGAACAACACTGTTAAATGTGAACTACTGACTTTCTTAATCGACACTAATTTTTTGTTGTTGGTAGTGTTTAGAAACAAATATTTGGACATTATGCCTGTTAATGCTTTTAATGGGAAACGAAGATAGTTTGTTGGGGAAAATCTAAATTTTTGATTGCTTTTGATGGTTTTTGGCACTTTACTCTAAAATGAAAAATTAACTGGTTGTCAAAGATAAAAAGGTATATTTAACTTAGGATGTTTGAAATACAATGAGATGTTATTAGGCCGGTGTGTGAGCTGCGTTCGAAAACGCCCGGTTTTCATGTCATTTTCTGGAAGGGTATTTGAAGAATAAGTCTATCCGGCTTAAAACTCGGACAAGAATTGCTAAGAATATATCTGATTAACAAAACGTCAATTTTTATATTGGAACACGTTTTACAATTTTGTCGGTTTTTATCTCAAAATATTCAGTCTTTTAAGGAAAATCTGAGAAGATCTGCTAACGCATTGCAACAATCATGAAAGGAAAATGACTCATTTTAGATAAAGTAGAAAACAAAGGCGTTAAACGCATTTGAAAGCCATTAACTTGTTTGTGATTTAAACCCAACTTTGGCGGCGAATAATTATATAAAAACCATAACTTGAATCTGGTTCGAAATATAGTCAAATTGAATATTTATGATACTTAATTCCAAAAGCTACTTCAACAGCCGTAAGGTGTAATGTTCTATATCAAGTAAACAACCCATAATAAGTATTGTCATTGTCATCTGATATACTAAGTCCAGTCATTTTCCCTTAGGGTTTATGAAATATTATTACTAAGTATGTATTCTCTGCTGTTTGCTTGTTTTGGAAGAATTGATTTTCTTAATGTAACTGTTCACCAAGACAATTTGTACTTGTTTTGTGATACGAGAACCTGTTGGGGCAAGTGTGAGGTTGGTGCACCCTAGAACCTGGTTTAAACCGCCAGTGGCAATTTGTTTTGCCACTGACCGTTCCAAGGCGGTATCCCCAAAGGTTCTCTTGTTTATTAATTGTTTGTGGCGTTCTATTTGAATTGACATACATATATAAAACATGAGCTCTCTCTCTCTCTCTCTCTCTCTCTCTCTCTCTCTCTCTTCCTCTCTTCTTTTTCGCTGCGTGGGGAGGCTGTGTTTTTTGAGTGTGGCGATTCCTGATATGCATATGTTGCTTTTTTCCTATATCATTCATTTACTTTTTTATATACGAATCTTTAAGACATAGAGGATATTTGTTTTTACCAGTGTAAGATAGAAATATATTTCACCGAGTGAGCTCCAGAATTAGTATTTTCACGAGTGACGAAGCCACGAGTGAAAATACATAACTCCGGAGTTTACGTGTGAAATACATTTCTATCTTTCACTGGTAAAAACAAATTTTCTTTTTATTTTAGAGCAAAATTTGCGTGAATTTGACAGAAAAGTTGCAAAAAGTGGCGCCAAAACCGCTTGCTTATGACCTGACGTCATGACGTCAAATATACAATTTTGAGTCCGTTTTCTAAACGTTCTCATTTGGTATGTTATATGTGTTTGGGTACCAACGTGAAAAAATCAATGAAAATAAAAATGATATTCCACTGTTTGAAAACAGAGAAATACCACCTTTATTTCACTGGGAAAACTCTATAATTCACTGAAAAGCAAACCATAAATGGAAATATTTTGAGTTGTGTGTAAATTGACAGCTTTCACTCATGGAACTACTCGAGACAGCTTTCAATATATGAAAATAATTAGACTTGACTACTTAAGAACGCCAAAAAATGGACCGTATTCATTCCGTCTACTTGGAAGCGATTAAAGTTAGCTAGAGGCCTAGAATTAGAACAAGAACTAAATTTGATTTTTATTAAGTTTTCGACGTTTTAAGATAAACATTAATTATGATAAATATTAAGTTTAGGCCGCCAAGCCGCTAGAACGCCAGGCCGCTAGGCCGCCAGGCTGCGAAAACTTTTTAAAAAAGCTAGTTCTTGTTGATATTTTGCTTATTCACCCCTGAAATGCACATTGCATGCTGAAAAAATCGATTTCAAGACGTTTTAAGATAAACATAAATTATGATAAATATTAAGTTCAGGCCGCTATGCCGCTAGGCTGCCATGCCGCTAGGCCACTAGGCCGCCAGGCTCCGAAAACTTAAAAAAAAACAAAGTTTGCTCTTGTTGATATTTTACTTAATCATCCCTGAAGTGTACATTGCATGCTGTAATCAAAGTACTGAAAGTACAGAAAACCAGCGAAGCGATTTTGCTTCTTGAGAATAACCAGTGCCATGATTCTCATACATGTACCCATTTACGAAAAAGCAAAAGAACTTGTTTCACTCGCAAAGACCTTCATCTTGCCTATATGATAGTGGAAATAAGGGTTTCCATGTATTATCTGGATGAAGGCTTCTGTTAACCCTTTACTCCATAGATATACCTTCATAGCTTGGGCGAACAGTTTAGATCCGTATCAGCTGGCACATCTTTGCGATCTGATTTGTATTTAAAATGTTCGCTTTTAGAATCATTAATTTTTTTCTGACCAGTAATCACAAATTTAAGATCCAGATCAGATGGCACTTGCCATCTGATCTGGATCTTATGGCAGATAACTATGTTCAAACATTATATTTTCTTCGCCAATAAATGCAAAACAAGCTAATTGGCATTTGCGCAGGAGGCATCAACGTTTATTTCAGGAAAAGAAGTAAAACGAAAAACGGACATCTAACTTTCAACAACTGATTAGAGCGCATGCATTGATTTATTCATTTGAAACAGCCTGATGATTCCTGCTTATCATTTAGCAAGGGACTGTAATCAACTATTAGTGAATAAACGTTTAAAAGACAAATGACATTAAGAATGTTTCCTGATGAAATCATACTCTCAGCAAGATGTGTTTGATTTTCTGCTGTTCCAAAGATTCGTCATAAGTCATGTGTATATGTAAGAATATCAAGAATAGCAGTACTACAGTCTTTACGTATGCAACTATACTAGGCGTTAACTTTTTTTTTGGTATAATACTTACTTTAAGAATCGCTTCTTCGTTCTCCAAAAATAAAATCATTTATAACTTAAAACGGACTGATGCCATTTTAAAAGAAACTAATCTGTTTTAAGTCAGAATCGCCTTTTAAATTATTTATATTTGCAACAACCTTGACTTCTTTTTCTTTATGTACACACAACATGTGTATGACTTAACATGCGTCAGACTTACATACTATTTTCTCTTCATCGGTTACTCAAAGAAGTTATTTTCGACTTAACAAGTTCTCTTGTCCAGATAGATCAAATAATTGTCGCTTGCAAGTCGGCTTCTTCAAAGACACCGGCTATATTATTTTTTTATGAAACAGGACATAGACAGGGAAATTGTTTAACAATACAAAATTTAGACGTATTTGTGGAAAAGGAATAATTTAGATAAGAAAAACAGAGAAAACGTCGTAAAATGTTAATTTCGTAACAGTTTACATAAAAGCATTAGGTTTGATTGAGCCTGTTCATGGGCAGTAATGGACACACTGTTTTCTTATTCAAATCTTTTACAAAATCCGGTTTTTTGATAACAGAATCGTTCTTGCCTACCATTTTATCAGGCCACTGAATAGGGCTAGCAATTCGAATTTAAAGCCTTGTTACCGAAAATAAGAACTTTTGAATAATGCTTACATTCCGTCAAAGTTGTTTTTTTTATTTTACTACTGTCATTGGCATAGCAACCACGATTTTCACAGACGTAATAGATTAGATGGTGCGTACATTTTTCTCATTTTTCTTAGCTTGCACATTTTTTAAGATTTTTTAGAAACTCTTTTCCCGATGGGAACAAAAGCCATAGTACGATGAAGCTAGGATAAATAGAATGACATGCATAATTCATCATTACCATTTAAGCGATAACTTAATTTCAAAAATCTAGCATGCATAATTTTTAGACACAGCAGGTTCCATTTTGTCAGGACCATAGCCTGGCCCAGAATTTCAATCCATAACCGATAAAATTGCAGTCAAAGTTATTCAAGAAAACTCTGCCTTATTCAAAGCAAGTGTTTATAGCCAGGGAGGAGACACATTTATTTATATTTAAATTATCAATTTACCATATTTTCATTGACATTTTGAATGCTGAAATGAAATATATTCTTTTAGGAACATTGCTTTTTTGTGTATAGTGGTCTTAATTTGTAAAAGATGATAATAAATTCTGAATAAAGTGTCTTCTATATCCAACCCAATCAATACCAGACTGAAGTATGTTTCAGGTTCGAAGGACTTATATTGAGATATACGAAAATAAAACACAACATGCCATTATCTTTATATCATTCAAATGCAAAGTGAAAACAAATCATGCAATAAATATCCAACAGAGTGAATTATGCAACGAAATGAATCTTGTGAAATGAAAGATTATCGACAATAATATGCCATATCGAACACGTGCGTCTTAACTCCTCACGTTGCCCCCTGGCTTTGTTACGCTAACTGTCATTACGAGCCTCTATCTGGCAAAATGACATTGTCATGATTGAGACGTTGATAACGAAGTTCGCAAGCTTTGAAATTAATTTTTCGCAATAATCTTTGAGACTTTTCTGAGAAAGGACTTTATTATTTAATATTTAAAATTATCTTGTTTGTTAATTATTAAATGACACGTTTTCAGACTAAATTAAACCACCTGTTTGCTTTAAATTGAATAAATAGACACTATACATTCAACATTTTGAAAGCGTATATTTATATTTATAGACTGTTTTTGCGGAGACTAGTTATTATTATACATAACAAACAACAGCCAAATAGTTAAGCTGTATTGTACAATTATAGGTAAAAATAAACATAAGGTATGCTTAGTTTAAGTTTTGTATAATGTAGAAATAACTGACTTAAATTTAAAAGCCAGTCGGTGACCAAACTTTAAAAGACGTACGTTCCGTTCTAAAGATTTCAGAATATGTTTCCGTAAATGCGCCGAAAGTATATGCGGAATTAAATTCCTCGATTTCGAAAAGCATTAAACTTATTGCGATAAAAAACCTTAGGAAAACAGTCACACCTTAAACTTATAATTTCAGAAAATGCAGTCACCTCGGAAGTATCAATCGCGTGTTTTCTTAACTAAATATAAGGAAGTTGACGATTAAGTCCAATACCCTAGATGAAGCTTTGCACACGGTAAGTAAGTTTAACCGTAGTTTACGTGACTGTGCAACTATACATGGCATTTACACTTTAGTTTGGTACGAGGCTTATTCTTTAAGAATCGTTTGTTAGTCCAAAAATAAAAGCATCACAAGTTCGCATGTACTAATGCAATTTTTAAAGAAAATGATCTTATTTAACAGTCAGCTTCATTGATTGCTGTAACAACGTGTACTTTCTTCACATTTGTATAAATTACTCTCTTCATCGGCTATTTCTGATAGTTATTTTTTACTCAACAAGTTTTCGTCTCAGGAAAGAAGAAATAATTGGCACTTGCTAGACGGGTCCCTGAAAGACGCAGGTTATATTAAACTTTTCTTATGAAACCGCACATAGACACGGAAATTGTTTACAATAATTGATTTAGACGTGTTGCTGAAATAGGTATATTAAGCAAACAAAAATATATGGAAATGTTAAGAACATAACAGTTTACATTTTTTAAAATTGATAAAAAGAGAACTTTGTGAGCCATCAGTCACGACAAACATAAAATAATTGCTCGGTTTGATTGAGCCTGTTCATAGGCAGTAATAGAGCCACTCTGTTTTTTTATGCAAATCTATTCAAAACCAGGTTTATGATAAGGAAATCATTCTTTTCTATCTATTTATTACATATCAGAGTATTGCTACATGTATCATATCGATTTAAAGCCTTGTAAGCGAAAATTTGAACATTTTAGTAATGCTAAGATTTCGTGAGTGTTGTATTTCACTTTTGTCATTGCCATAGCAACCATTTTGACAGACAAAATAGATTAAATGGTGTGAATAATTTTCTCATTCTTTCTTTCTGGCACATTTTAATATGTTTTAGAAACTATTTTTCTGGATGGGAAGATAGAAAAAAACAAACAAGTCCCTCCGGCAAAACTAAAAATATTAGAATGACGTGCATAATTCATCATTACCATAAAACCAAATACTAAATCCAGTTAAATTTTGCATAATTTTGATATATTGCAGGATCAAGTTTTTCTAGAACATAACCAAAATTGTACACCATTTACGCGAAAATATTGCAATCAAAGTATTTCAAGAAAACTCTGACTTATTGAAAGCAAGTGTTTATAGCTGGAGAGGAGACACATTAATTTATTGATTAACTACAATGTATATGTTTTCATTGAACTGTTTTGATTCTCAAATGAAATATATTCTTTTAGGATTAATGTTCTTTATAAATACTGGTCTTAATGTCTTTAAGAAAATAATAAATGCTGGATAAATTGTCTTCTTTGTTCCAACTTAGTCAATACCAGACTGAATAATGTTTCAGGTTCGAAAGTTTTCTGTTGAGATATACAAAAACTCACAAGGAACCATTATCTTCCTATCAGTCAAATGCAAAGTTAAAACAAATCATGCAATAAATCTGCAGCAGAGTGAATTTTGCAACGAAATAAATCTTGTGAAATGAAAGATTTAACGACAATAACATGCCTTATCGAACACGTGCGTCTTTACTCATAACTTAGTAGCTTTGTGACGATAGATGACATAACTCTGGCAAAAATTGCTTTGAAGCGTTAATGCATCTGTTTATACCAGTAAGTGCTGTCACTTAATGACAATAACGTTTATCAGAGTTAATTGGGAATCAAATCGAGGATGTTGCCGAGTGTTTTGGTTAGGTGTTCCGATTTATATGAATAGGCGCTGTGGCGCTGGGTCGATCATTTCGTTTTCGTTATTCAAAATTATGCTTTGGTTCAACCTTAGGTTTGCAGTTCTTGGTATAAAATGTTTATGTTTTCATGAAAAGTGACATCTGCATGAAATAAATAATGTTAAACAGAAAAGAAGAGATGAATTGAATATATATCATAAAGTCATACAAAGAAGGTAATTTTTCTATTTGAGATTTGGCCAGTGAGGATTTTTGAACAGTTACTCTTTGTTGTTGTTGATTTTGTTGTTTGTTTGTTGTTGTTTGAGGGGGGGGGGGGGGGAAGGGGGGTTGACTTCAGAATAGGTGTCTGCCTTCATACAGATAAAAAGTGACAGTTATACATGTAACGAGGAAATTGTCTAAAATATACGGTCGTCAAGGTGATTATGATGATGCTTTAGGTCCAAAAAATGAAGGTTGAAGGAAAAACAATCACGTTGTTGGGTTCAAACTAAACTTCGACTCGAGGGTGTAACAACCTTATTGGATCCAATTATAAACGCGTATATAAATGTTGCACTTGTCGGCCTACCCATATTCACTACAGTGCTGCATTTAAATTTTACATGAGAATATACATCGTATTGATCTGGTTAAGGTATCATAGTTACCATAGTTATTTTGTGGTAAAATAAAAAAATAACTGGGAGAAACTACATACATGGACAGACTTGTTATGGATGTAGTTTTCTATGAAGGATTCAGTTTCTGGGAAAAGAATGAAGACTTAAAATTATTTTCAGAGAAACTTCAAGACATTCAAACCATCAACTGATAGAATAAAGAGAGAGAAACATTCTTTGCTTTTGAAATATATGAACATTGAATGTTGATTTAAAAAAAATTCCTACGTCGAATATATGTGAAATGTATGGAAAAAATGGAACACAACTTTCTATATATATGATATCTAAAGAATAACAACAAATATCATTTTAGGTTCTTCTATAATAAAAAAGTATTAAACAAAATACACGTTTTATATGTGTTTGCTCTTTAAGATTTTTTTGAATTTTCAAGCCAGTTTATACATATCTTTCTGATCATACGTAACGCCACAAACAAACATACGATCAATATGTCTATCTAGGAACCTCATTTGTGCTGCAGTCTGTCAGTTCGAGGTCGGTCTTAAATGCCAATTTGTTTAACAAGAAACTAATTTGGGAAGTTTTTGTCCTCTTTGGTCGGGCTAACCTCTATATGTTGAAGTAAGCAAACCAAAGTGTCTCTCGTGATCTGATAACAAAGTCTGGTTGTATTGTCGTTAGTTAATTGCGATTTACGGTTTGTTTGCATGTTATTTATTATTATAATAATAATACACGGAGACGCCAAAATAGTTTCCTTTTTTCGTAGGGATTATAACATACTAGATCGTGGGTTAATTAGACAGCAAAATTTTTATTAAAGTATTCGCTTCTTTTTAAACTGATAGCCTGCGCTTCAACAGACATCTTTCTTTCTGAAGCCTTGCCTTGATCACATTTATGGAATGATCCAACGTTAACAATTTTTAAACATCGTATACAGAAACAATGAATAAAGATAAAGTAGATCCACTTTCATTCATAAAATGGCTGAGATCACTATTAAATCATTTCAAATTTCTAAAATTTTAAACTAGCAACAATTACAAGAGCCTATAAATGGCATTCACATATTTTGGGGGAAACGGCAAAGGTAGTTCAGAAACAGACATTTTTCTTTTCAGATTAAAATTCTATTCGGTTTGTAGGTGGAGCACACAAATCCAGTCCTCCAACTATTTCGACTATCTGAGAGCGCTCATGTAGCTTTCTTACTATATTATTTCATAGTTATGTCCGACTACGTTGCGAACTTGATACTGATATTTTAGCTATCATGGAATCAGTATATGATGTTTCGAAGCAAAGTTATAATTTTAGTATTAATAATTGCAATATGCAGAAGCATCTTTTGAACGAAATCTGATATCCTGGACGTTGCTATGTAACAGTTCTCTGTCTACCGTATGCTTTCTGTAACGAATTATAGCGTACAGGAAAGGCATAGAAACCTGAAATCTGAAGAAGCTGGGGGCTGGTCCATTGAAATTATGAAACATACATTCAATAAATTATTCATTCGGGTTAAGAATAATTATATTATTTTTTATACTTTTATGAAATAATATTAGTTTTATTAAAATATAAGGAAACCATGATTATTAAAGCTTAAATAAGCTGATCGAATATTGTTACATAAATCATCTGTCCAAGAAAATACCACATGAAGACATGAAATTATTTTGGACAAATCGTTGAAAGTTAAAGGTTCGGTTTAATACAAGAATTTTAACTTTATATTTGTTGTTAACTACAAAAAAAGTTTGCCTGTTTTGGTCAACGGTAGCCACGCTTTTTCACAATCTCTAAAAGATTCAATACAGGCCCAAACGATACTATTAATCGATCATTAGTTGTACAAACTTTTATTTGATAACTAGTTTCCAAATGATTTTTTTTACAAATGTCTGTTTATTTAATCCAAAGTTTCCCAGGAAAGGGTTATAAATTTTTTATGTTTTTATTATTAGCAATAACAGTGCTGAAATTTATAGAATTCTTATTATTGCACAAAATTTAAAATAATGCATATCAACGTTTCTTTATTATTGTGTAGCATTTTCGTTTTTTGTTACCAAACAATCAATGTGGGTGTAAGAAAAATAAAATTTTAATTAGTTTTTATGTGGTATTATTATCAATATTAACGAAAAAATGGTTTTTAATAAGAGGATAAGCAGAATGACAATGGAACACGGACAAGCGAATATTTAAACTTGTTGTATTGAAAAAAAAACACAACATTTTTCTCGCTATTGAAGTCGAAAAGGGACAAGCTATGTTAATACAAAAGTCTGTTTTATTTCTAAGTGTGCTAAATCTGACAAGCGAATAATTAGCATCGTTTACAGAGGCTATAAAGATAAACACATATCGCATTATAACGATTTATGATGGATTTAACTGTACCCTAGTCTTCGGCAGTTATCAATAACAAAAACTGTTATGACATTATTACACTAGTTTCCTTAAGATATGTCATCATGCTATCTTGATTAATTTATCAGCCAAGCCAATGTTCTGAAGGTAACTGAATCAATTTCAAAGAATACGTACAATGTGATGCAAGTTGAACAGTATGGCTCACTATCGAAAAACTGCTTTGATATATAAATTATCATTCTTACATAATGAAATAATTTGTTGTTGTTTTTTTTTAAACAACATTGTTACAATTGCTGTAATAGCATGATCAGAGACGGTTAATTCTTTACACGAGAACTTTTAAAGTTCACGGTTATTCATCAAATAGAATGAACATGCCGAATATCGACCAATATGAAGCAGAACTCGATATAATAAAAACGTTCTTGCGTAATAACAAAGAAAAAATACCAAGCTTAAGCTGTCATACTCGATTGTCCAACTTCGCATAAACGTTAAAAATATTCGGTTGGTTTTCTTCTCCTATAAAACATCTTTCTAGAGAGAGGAATGTCATCGATGCATATTTCATATTACTACAATAAAAGAACGTCACATTGTATTCCGGCCTCGTCAGAGGAAACTACCGTTCGACGCTCAAGAAAATTACGATTCCAAAATAGGTAATCTATTTTGCGAACAACAAAACTTAAATCAACGTTACAAGTGTCCATGATTTTCAAATGTTTTTTCAGTAACAGTTCCAAGACGGTAACCCCTCGGGTTTTCATTTTTGTTAATTGTCAGTGGTGCCTTTTTACATTATCGTGTTATATACGCATTATCTCTTTTTTCTCTACCTTCAGGCTATTTTGGAGACAGTATCTGGCTATTTCTGATGTGCATATTTAAATTTAGAAAAAAAGCTTGGTAACTGGTTTTAAAACATGAAAAAGTTCATGAAATCTATTTGAGATCGTTACAAAAAAGAGATTTGATCATTTTCTTTGATGCCTGCTATTCTGATATTGATGATTACTCAATGTGCACTCGTATAATTAAGGTAACTGAGCATCTTACCCATTGTATATACAATGTAACCTATTTCTTTTTCATGTGACTGCAAGTGATTTGCATGCATTATTGTCGTGCAGAAATCTTGGTTTATGTGTGTTCACTGATGCAACTTGTTGTCTTGCTCATTGCCCAAGATTATAAAGCTGAGCATGGAAACCAGTCTCAAATCTCAAGCATCTGATTGGCTGAAATGGCGACTCGTCACCATTTCAGCCAATCAGATGCTTGAGATTTGAGACTGGTTTCCATGCTCAGTTTTATAACCTCCAGCCCATATGATAACCTGACGGGACAATAATCAATTTCTGGGTAAAATTTCTGGGTCAAGGTCAAAAAATATCTTTAATTTCTTTCGTAAATGTAACGATGGCTTCAACGTTGCCATTTCTTATTCGAAACTAAAACTAAAACGCTTTAATTTGCGATGTCTGGCGTATGCACAAGCTAAACATCAAATAACATAGAAGATGATGAAATACCAAGTCATTAATATAAATGCAAAAAATATAATAAATCAGATTAAACATTATATTTTGTTAACGAAACAAAAAATTTAAAACATATATCAGAACGGTTGAGTTTTTTTCAACTCAGAATAAATATATTGTGTGAAATTCAATGCAGTTGATTTTTTTTTATTTTTGATTTACACAAGTGTTGTCTTGTGAAGAGATTGTTCAGATATAAATTGTTAGCAAATATGACTATGTTCAATCGTACTTATCTGAACCGAAAGCCGCAGGTTTATAATTCATATAATGTAATTTTAAGACGTGATATTTAACAAACTCAGGAGACCCATTAGCCTGAGCGAAAACTTTGTTGTCTAGTGCTTGAGATGCTTACAAGTTTCAGCCGGTTGCCGTATGGTAAACACCATCTTATTTTGGTTTAAAATCAATTAATCATAAATGTTTTAAAAGTAATAGATGTCGGTGGATGTCTTGTCGTGGTTATTTAAGGGAACGCTGACACTTTTGTGACATGCAAACTTTTTTTCTACGTTGAATTTCCATTAGCGAATTTTATGCTGAGCTGCCATACATCACTTGTTGGCTGGCTTCTTCAAGACTAGATACGTTAAAAGCATGGCATTTTAATTGCCAATGTTCTTCAAAAATAGAAAATAGAAACACGTATCTCTTTAATGGCAAGATTTTTGAAAAGGACGGAGCGAGATTACTGTTTAAACTTCTGTTAATACATACATACGCCTGACAACAAACTCTCGGAAATTGACGTGTTTACTGTTACGTTGCGCGCATTTTGTAGTGGATGCAGCAGGTCAGGCAGTCAATAAAATGTCTTATTAAAAAATCTGGCCTTTGATAATCCTTTTTTTTTGTTTACACAAAATTAATCAACATTACTTCGGCAATATTAACATCCAAGAACTAGATAATAAATCTGTTTCCTTGAAATGACAATAAATACAATTTATACATTAAATATCATTCTTGGGTAATACAATGAAAATTCGAATTTCAATTTAATTTATTCCAATGTGTCTTGTTTAAAATGCAACAGAAACAGAAGTAACACACAGTTATGCGCTTTAAAGATTCTGTACAAATCTACAAAGTTGTTTTGTTTTAAGATTATTAACTTCTTTATTTTATTTGAGAAAAGACAAGAAATGTTTATAAAATAATTTTAAAATGCTGATAAAAGGCAACAAACTTAAGGTCAATAATGAATTACGCTTAACCCGAGTGTAGGAGGCGTGGTCAGAAATTTGCATTTCCATTACTGTCCAAAAACAGGCTCAATTAAACAGAGACTGCAAATATTTTCATAATTTTCGTGTTCGTTGGCTTTAAAAGTTCTTTCCCTTTTGATCTATTTTAAACAAAAAAAAAAAGAAATGCAGTAAATGTTTTGTAATTTGACAATATTCTCGTGGGGCAAAATTTACCATCTTCTCACAAAATGAAAACAAAGCAAACACTGTTGAACATTCATGTCAATACTGTTGTTACTGGTATACAGTTTGTGAAATATGATGTTTTGCTGTACACTGTCTACCATAAAAACAATTTTCTGTTCCCGATGATGATTGAATACCATTGTATAATATTGGCATGGGAAACAACCTGAATAGGCAAGCATACAATCTAAAAATAGCCTGCATTCTTTAAGTACTGCATTGATAGTCCTTCCTTGTTTCTCTTTGATCCAAAACAGCATAAATTAAACAAGTGTCGTTCGGTTTTGTCGGTATGGACAGTAAACACTACCAAATTCGATGTCTGCTTAAATAAAGTAATTAACAATCTCAATAAAATATTTGATTTTTCCCGCTTGAAAATTTAAATTTATTCAAGACATTCCATTGGTCACCAAACTAGGTAATACGCCAAATTAGAAAGGTATCGCCGAAAATTTCTTTTAAACATGAACTTTGGAAAAACATAAAACTGGCGCATAGTTCTAATGTCATTAAGTGTATATATTTATAAATTCTCTTTATTATATATCATATGAATGTCCTCGAGCATTTTATTAATAATAAAAACAGGATATGCAATTCTGAAACTTATCGTTTTTTGCTTTAAAAAGCAAACGAATTGGTATATTACAAAACATTTCATAGCCGGCAGTTTGTCCTATGGGACAATCCTGTAAATGCCACACATTTTATTACGTTCCGACCAATAATAGTTGATTCATTAAGTTGACTTATCTTAAAAAAGACCAGAAGGCAATGTTAAAAGCCGCCAAACACGACACATATGAAAATGTTGCAGGCTTGGTTTGATTAAGCCTGTTCATGGGCAGTAATGATAATGCATATTAATATTAAAATTAAATTAGGAAAAACATTTGCCAGGGCATTATAAAGCTTCAAATATGTTCATGTGGTGAAGTATCGGAAATCCTGTTTTATGTACAGAAGTGGTTTTTGGTTAATACAATACTTTGAGCTTATCAACTGCTGAGTGCCGTCTAGAAATTTTTAATCATCTGTCTGGTGAGAGAAGTTTGAAGCAAGACAAAGTGATTTTCGAGAATTCGTACTCCTAGTCGTAAAAGAAAACATAGCTCTTCTCTATTCCGTTCTTAGTACATTTCAATGTTTGTTTTCGTGATTGATTGAAAAGATATGTGAGTTGGGTTTTTTTCTCAGTTGTATCAGTTTCTGTAATCTGCTAGTTATATATTCTTGTTATTGGTTATGATTGTAAATACAACCAGTTTAAAGCCCATGGGTGAGCTTGATGTTTTATCAAGTCAAAAAATGTACTTAAAAGGGAACGGATGGAACTTTGAAAGAGAGAGTAGTTATATACCATTTCATAATGCTGCTAGAATAGACTGTCTTATACTCGTAGACCCCGTTGCGGATCGTTTAAGCTCTAGATCCGTAAATGGTAAACATTTCGTCAAATAACAGAATACAGTGCAAAAGAGAAATAGAGGATTGGATTTAAAACCAAAAGTCTAAAATAATCGCTATGGACTCAGCTAGAAATCTTCTAGGCGTTAAGTATATAAAATGAATAACAAACTACAATAACAAACCACAAGATGAAATCCGACGTCATTGACAATAACCATTTACTTTCATAAGAAATCCCCCTATAACATTATAAGCGTATACGATTGAAAAAATCAACAACAATATACTTGAAATAAATTATAATCACAATTAAAGTTTTGTAATACTAAAACCGCCTATGTCGTACCTAAGAGGCCATAAAATTGTTTGGGTAATGGTTAACATTTCTTCGTTGGACTCCTCTTTGGTAAAATTTACTTCGAATCGGACTATTATAAATTATATTTTGATTTTCCCTCTGCATTATTTAAGAAAAAACAGTCGAAAAAACAGGTCATATAAATCAGCTTGAAAAAAATATGTTCATTATAACTTAATTGAATCGATCATTCGGGTTAAATCGAATATGTTTAAGATATAAAATCATATTTATATAATAGTTGCTTAGCGCTAATGAAGCAAACATATTTCTATTCAGTTCCTTTACTGAAATTTATAAACACTAATGCTTGCAGTCTGGTAAGTATATTTACTGTCATTCTCCTGAGGAGATTATTTTAGAGAACACGGTCATTATTGTGACGTTCAAAATTGTTCTCAAAGCTGAGTTTCCATTAGCAAATTTCATGCATAGCCGCTGTAAATCACCTGATGACCGTGGTCTCTTGGCAAACAGATATGTGGGAAGCAAAGGTTAAATTGAAGACACGGAGGTTTAATTGCTAATCATCTTCCACAAAACATAATTGATACACCCTTCTTTAAAGGACAATGTTCCTGAAATGGCAAAGTGTAATGACTTGTTTCCAGTGGGTTGTTCACACACGCGTCTGTTAAACAAACCTGGTAATTATCCGTTCTCGAAACGAGTCGTTTACTGCCAAAGGCAAACACGAACTTTTGTCTTACCGGTAAACTGTCATTATGTGAATAAAACAGCCTTATACTAAACGTTGTTTTCGCAAAAAGATGAAAATTATAAAAAGGTGAAATATGCATATCAGGAATCGCCACATTCAGAAAAAACAGCCTCCCCACGCAGTCAAGAAGAAGAGAGGGAGAGCATATTTAATAAAATGATCAGTTTCAAAAAAGACACCATTAACAATTAACAAAAATGAGAACCCGAGGGGTTACCGCCTTGGAACGGTCAGTGGCAAATCTAATTGCCACTGGAGGTTTAAACCAGGTTCTAGGGTGCACCAACCTCACACTTGCCCCAACAGGTTCTCATATCACAAAACAAATACAAGTTGTCTTGGTGAAACCACTCCAACCCACTTATCGGCTCAACAATGTTGCATGCAAAAGCACACAAACATATAAAACATAAGAATCTAATAGCATTGCAAAGCAAAAGGGCGGGTACTCGATGATCTTACAGAGACCAGAGCTCCTGGAATAAAATCAGATAGAACACGATGAGGGATAAAGGAAACAAATCAAGCTTCAAGGTTCTTTTAAGAAAAGATTTCCCCATAAACCTTCATAAACTCTTAAACCCCTGCCACCATCGTGCAACCAAAGAGGTAAGCATAATGATTAACTGTAGAAGAGTTAATCACCATAAAGTTAATGTGGAACGCGACACTTTGCGAAATTTTGAATTTCTTAATGAAATTTGGTATGGTATTTATTCACGATGATTCCAGCATAAATCCGCAAACCGTTTTTCGATTAATCAAATAGTTGTTTAGATATTTACCTTCAAAGTTAGCTATCAATGCCAGTTTTCTGCTGTGACGTCAACGACACTCGCCGGACGCTTTTTCGGGGCTGGCTGAAAATTAGGGTTTCCAATTTCATTTATTCTTTCACAGATGAATTGGCACTGAAAATACCTTTCAAGTGATATAAGATTTAACATAATGTGACCAGTTTTGACAACGTTGTGTACCGTTAAACGCCGTTTTCGCGTTAAAAATGAGGCCGAGTTTTGCCTTTTTTCTGTCGACTTTTTCAAATTTGTGAAAAATTCTCGAATTTAATTTTTGATTTTTTTGCTTAAAAAGTTTGAAAAAAGCAATTCCAATCGAATGAACGAATAAAATTTGGGGGTCACCGACTTCGTTATTGCGCCATGGCCGTTATTACGAAATTAGTTGCGCGTTTACGTACATTAAGTCGACAAGAAGAAAAGCGAGATTTAGGAAAACATTATCTTACCATATAGAAGCTTTTTTAAATATTTCAACTGAAGTATGGGAAATTCTGTTTATTATACAACTGAGATAATTTTCATACGTTTTGTTTGATGTATATATGTAACCTTTGAGTTATCAACTTGAGCCGTCTGGTAGTTTTCCATGATTAGTCTACTGGGGCCTAAAAGTCACAACAAAAGGCGCACCGATTTTTTGAGTTAGCAGATTTATTCCACTGAAAGTCATCTGAGCCAAAATCAACATTCATAAGTTATAAAATGTTATTCTTAGACTAAATGTTTCCAAGAAAGTCATTTTTAATGCAACACAGTGTGTGTTTCGGCTGTAAGTTTTGTGTTGTGAATTTAAAAACAAGCAGTTTATGTCTCGAAATTTCCTGTAATTTCGAATAAATCGCTTACATGGCTTATGCCATCAGAAAATAAATATATTATTGTTTAGGAATATTTTGTAATTTACTTTCCATCAATTTTTCCTTCACTTTCTACTGTGTCTAGTATAAACAGTTCTAGTCCTTTATGTGAGGCTTTTAGTAATTTTTTAAAAAGTTGAACATAAATGGAAATATTGTTAAAATATGCGCAAAATATGGAATCGTGACCTCTCTGACTTGATCTTTTGATTTGATAACACTGTTTTCATGGAATATCTATTGATTATAATTGAAAGTCGTATATCATACTTTTGATGAGTGGTAATCATACAGTTGTCAGAAAGTCTAAGTGCACACCTTTAAATTTTGAATATCTTAAAAATTATCCTAATTAAAAGAAGTTTTTATGTTAAGTTAAATATGACTAAACAAAAATAACTATTTGAAAACCTTGCGTATGTTTACGTTTTACATTGTACGTCATCGACGTCAGCATACGCTTATTTAAATTATTAGTAATTCCCGTGCGGCAATCGAATTTGATTTTTTTACCATCAATTGTGTTTTTCACATGTTCACCGACATCGGACAATCTGAAAACTCATACCAACATTTAATAACTATGTAACGTTTGACGACTCATGATCGCAAAAGTGCCGTACACATGCTCTTAACTGGCACTGTGAAAAATTTTAATTTGTTATAAAAACATTATGATGTTATTCGTAAATGCAAAATGAAATGCCTCATGTTTGCATATTTATCATTTCAAAAATGATATTTTTTCTTAGATTGATAACGTTGCTTACGTTTCACGTTGACGTTACGCTCTTACGTCATTAAATATTTACGTAACAGAACGTTACCGCGAAAATATTGGTATTGGAATCGTTTAATAAGTTCCCAATTATCAATAATCTGAAACTAAAATTATTAGAAATTAATTAAACTTCAAACCCAAATAATTCACTCAAATACTTAGGAAAATCACATTTATAAAGTGTGCACTTTTGAATAGTGTATCTCTTCTTCTTATTATACAGGCCAATCACGTAAAATGCCATTTAGTCTGTGATACCATAAGAAATCGTTTTTCCTTTTCTATTCGCATATAATTCTCTTGTAAGGCTGATTCTGTTGTATGTAGTTCATATTTTGATTGTCAGAAAGTAAGCTTGTACGAAGAAAATGAAATTTCTACTCTTGAGCTGATGGTTGGGTAAGTTATGTCACCAATGACAACTTGTACGTGTTTGTTCATATGAGAACCTGTTGGGACAAGTGTAAGGTTAGTGCACACTAGAACCTGGTTTAAATCCCAAGTGCAAAATTGTTTTTTCCACTAACCGTTCCAAGGCGGCAACCCCTCGGGTTCTCATTTTTGTTAATGGTGTGGTGTCTGTTTTTAAACTGACCATTTTATTATTCATGCTTTCTTTCTTTCTCTTCTTATTGGCTGTGTGGACAGGCCGTTGTCTTCTGAATTTGGAAATTCCTTATTTGCATATTTTTCACTTTTTTAAGTTGTCATAGTCATGTCAGGGTCGGACGCAATATTTCTTAAACACATGATCGATATTGGAAGTCTTATACCCTCAGTGGCAAACAGTTTGACACTGATTGTTCAAAGGGGGGAACCCAGCAGGTTTTCATTTACGTTGTTTGGGGAGTCTTTTTTGAAATTCATCATTTTAAAAGCCATACTCGTTTTCCCCTATACTGGCTGTATGGGAAGGGTGTGCCTTCTTGATGTGGCCATTCCCGATAACAAATTTAACTTTTTACGATTATTACATGTCGACAAGTTCCAACGTTATTTGCCAATATCCCATAAAAATTACTAATTGCGGGTTGTTTCGATCAACCCCACCTGGAAACGCCCCTGCACGTTGTTTCAGCGCCGGTTTTTGTTTGTTTTGTTTCATAAAATTTACTGAGCGAAATTAAAAAATAATCTTTTAAATTGAAAAAAAGTTCAGTTTATTCTGTATTTTATCCGTTATTGCACTTGTGGTATTTGCACATATCTGGAGTTTTGAACAAGTGGTAAGATGTTTGGGTTTGTTCACAGAGGTAAAGATTATCGTCTCTTTCTTGAATAATGATGATATTGATATTTTTTCATATTAATTCTCGAACTAATTATTTGACAGTCAAATTTAGACTTTTATGGCATGTGCGAAAGGAAAATATCAATAGTTAAAGTTCAGTGATAGAAGAAATAAGATACAGTAACTGATTTAACCGTTCCTGTAAATAAACTCCCTTTTAATGAAAGAAAGAACCAAACTCCAACTCTAATTTGCCACACCAAAATAGCTCTTTTTAATTTTCTTTTTGTTTCAAACCGATATATTCTTGACCGATAACGTCCATAATAAACACTAGTGGTCACAGATCCTCAGATATTTGCATTCACTCAAATCATCAATTTAATAGGAGTTTCTAATGTTATTTTGTCAAGTTTTCATTTTGTCTTAGGAAAAGGAACTTTACAACAATTAATATTAACATATTGCAGGCTCAGTTTGATAGAGCTTTTCATGGACAAAATGCCAAACCAGTTAACAGCAGTCTATCATTAATTGCTCGCATAACAATTCTCATTGCTTTTGTTCAAACCTTTTATTAAGCGAATAATTATGTATAAGGAATATACAGTTAGATATCGAAAAAGAATTATTAAAATATTTCAACTGCATGCAGGAGAATAGTCGAGTCTAGATTAAAAAACTGTAAAAGAAAAGTGTCCAGAGCTACATTAATGTAACGTCAGGAGATATTAGCATTCTAGGGGCTCAAGAAGAGTGGCCCTCCAGATCCGTCACATTTCCCCTCTGAAGCAACACCCACGCCTCTGAAACATAACAAATTACAATCAATCAATATTCTGTAAAAATAACAAAAGTAACAGAGTGTCGGTTTCCTTAAAGGAAACAAATTAGCGTCGGTTTGCTTACATTAAACGAAACAATTTTAATGTCTAGGGATCAAAATCATACAAGAGGTATATGGGGTATATGGGAAACCGCATGGATGACGTATATTGTAGCGATTTTGGTTTTCTTTGACAAATAGTACATATACTAGTAATTCTATGCAAAAAAGGTGAAGACATGTACCGAGCTCTGAACCACCAACCATATTGTTTTGTTAAAAAATTGATTACAACATCTTATTTGCAAAATCCTGATATGTATATATATGATATAGAACTGTACAAATAGTTATCAAATAAAACCCAAACTGAAAATTTTATAACAAACTGCCTTTATATAAATCTATTCAAAACATTTACAAAAGGGTATGGCCAAAACTGACTCCAATTCCCACATGTTGATTAATGTTCACCTAAAATATCTGACAGCATCACTAACAGTTTTATTATTTTATTTATTAATATATTTAAGTTCAACTAATAAATGGTTTAAAAATAAAGTGATTTTTTTTCGAAAATAATATTGCAAATATTTTGCAATAATTCCCATGATAAACACTTTTGAATGAGGTTTGTTCTGTCGAGCTAAAATCGGAGGGATGCATATTAGGAAACTTTGTTTTTATAATTTTTCCTTTATCTGACTTAAATCCTGACAGTTGTATAGGCAGATATTGAAAAGTTCTGTATTTTGCAGATACAAGCAGATAGTTATGTTTACAGCTTTTCTTCTGATAAGGTTTGGTTTTGGAGATACAAATTATAAAAGTGAAATAGAAAACCGATCACAATAATTCTCCTTGAACTTCGCACTTTCGATCTATTATATTATATTTTTAAATCAAATAATAGAAATGATTTAAGAAAACTTCAATAAGTTAGAAAACTTTAGAAATATTTTGCTTAACTGCAAAACTTTATCATTTCATGATAGGTTCAAATTGTTTAGCAAATTTTCTGGCTTATGTTAAGTTTGAACGGTTATTGTTATTTCCTTTTTTTAACCATTTTATTAGTTTACTCGATATCAAAGAGATATTCAAAAGGGCATGTCCAATAGTGACAACATAGCCTCAATTTAGATAAATTCTTTACAGGGCATCTTGGGACATGCATCTTACCAAATGATTATAAACCCTCTAATCATTGCTGTTTGTGAATCAAGGGTTTTCTTTAACTTTTTAGTTGCTATAACTTCAAGAATTCTTCATGGACCTGAATGTGGAATTAAGAAAAAGTTAAACCTAAAACCAATGAACATTGCTACAAAGTTTGGAGACAATTGGGTTAGTTTGTTTACCAATATGGAGGAAGCTTTCTTCTTTATTTACAATTATTTCACGGATTAGTATAATATGACAATACCACACTGCAAATTCCAACAGCCGTGCTTGATGATTTAAAATCTCGCTTTTTGCTTTTTCGTTTTTAACAGGACCAGACGGCATAAAATTGTAAAATTACTTACGCACAATCGGCTTCACACTTGTTTGGATAATCTTTCCCATCAGTTCCACAGACCGGTTGGTAAATTCGTTGACATGGGCATGCTGACACCGATGTGTCTGAAAGTTCAATAGAAAAGAATATAACTAAGGAAAGATTATCAAATAATACAACATAGCAGACATTCTGCAATTGAATGCAAAAACAAAAGCAACGATTAATCTTTAATGCATTATACATTAACAAAGATACACATTTAATTATAGTCTTACGATGAAATAAATCTTACAAATAAGTTTAATTTAAAGTGATAAAAATAATATTATATTGGTTAGCATTTTATAATTTATCATGCATTTTGCAAAAATGTTCATCTGAAACCAAAGACTACACTAAGAACAAAACGATTCCTATAAGTAGCAAGTAAGAGAAATGAATATCACTGACCTGCACAAAACACCAGGCACAAGGCCGCAACAGCTAGAAGAACTTTCGCATGCATGTTTCGTCCTTTCCAAACGCGATGTACGTCCGATTCTCAGAGAAGAGTAGAGCGCTGTGATGCATAATATGACAAAAGCTTGGGATTTTATAGAAATCGAGAACCATATAAAAAAGTTAAAACTGTATAAAATTGTTTGATTATTATAATTACCACGTCAGAAAGTGCTTCAAATAACATTAAATATTTTCATTATATTTGAACTAAAGACAATTAAATGAATTTGGATATATTAGCATAATCACCGATATTTAGTTAAAAGGTTAAATTTTACTACATGTACATGCGAATGACTTTTTGCTAGATGTGGATAAATATTGTAAAAAGTTTAACTAACGGATTACTTCATTAAAAATGTTTTCGGTAAATAATTGAAATAAACTGTTATCTTATACTAATTAACTTTTGAACATACTGCAGTCAGTCTAGTAAAATTACAGAATCTAAATCTGATATTTTATATTTTTTAATCTAAGAACATCTATCATGCAATACAATTACACAATTACAACAATCAACAACTTGTCTAATTCTTAATTAAAATATAGTGTTTGAGTATTTGAAGAAAAATGTCAAAATAATATACTGGCGAATGAATTTTGATTTTTTTCCATACGTCGCTAAAACATTTTGGAAAACAGTCTAAATGTTTGCATCTAACCAAGTCACGTTCCACAAGCACACTTAAAGCCGCCAATATTGACAAGTATTAAGATTGAAAAACATTCAACAATCTTAAGCTTTGAATAAGGTAAATATTCTATGTTACAGCATTGCACTCAAAATCCCATAAAAGAACAAAATGTTATGCCAAGTATTCTGAGATGTTAAAGGGTGTTAGATAATAATTCAAGTGCCATAAACCACTCGATGTATTTCTTGCTTCAAGGTCGCATTGTCTTAAAACAGTGCTAGTGCTATTGCAAGTTTTTGTAGATATCACTTCAAATACCTAACTCACATTTATTAGCAAATCTAATGTTCAACATCAAACATCGCGGAAATTAATAAATGTTTAAATTAGTTAGATTAGTTGTAACTACAGTACTATGAACGTATAAGGTTACAAACGAAACGCACGATACACGATATACGGACGCACGATACGCGATAGACGGACGCACTATACACGTTAGACGCACGATACACGGTACTGCCGATTCATATTATTTGTGTACGAGATTTCTAGAAATTTGAAAATGCTATCAAAATATAAGATGAATGGTTGAAATTAAATCATATAAATTTCTAAAGCAAGTAACTTATATACGGTGCATGATAAAATTAAAAGACGCTTGATGCACGATACACGATATACGGACGCACGATGCACGTTAGACTGACGCACGATACACGATAGACGGACGCACGATAGACGCAACTTTTGTAACATTAAACGTTCGCAGTACTGTAGTCTCAATCCGAGTTGTATTACATTTGTGCAACTTAATTTTATCGTTCTATTAATGTAAACATATTTTGCAAAAGATATTGCGCAGTCTTGTTATTCATAAAGATCATTGCATATATTAACGACAAAATGTTCGTTCAGAGATCAGTATGTGGTAATTTTATAATTTCAGTAAAACCCTCTAATACACAACGCGTACAATTATTTCAATCACACAGAAGATAAAAAACCAATTTCGGACATAAAGTAGATAAAGGCTCAATGTTGGTAAAATTAAAAACAAGTGCACAGCCGAATAAACGGTTTACAGTTATAAGTCAGGCTGGTCACTTAGCATTACTTGAATTTGTCATTTTGTGTGGATTAAAATAAATGTGATGTACATAAAGTGTTTGTTTAATGCAACAATTATTGTCGACGTTTGAAAAAAAAACTATGGCTAAAAAGTGTTTGAACTTTGGTTAAAAACAACCAGTTTTACAAAAGCTCAAAATTATCATTTCGAATTTCTAATTCATTGTTGATCATGGGAATAATTGGTAATAGATCCCGTGCATTATTCATTATTTATCATGTAAACTTTTTTAAAAGTTTTCCATGAAAAACGATCATTTTGCACGGGAATTATTCTTTATTTGAGTAATTGTAAATACTTTCAATTTACAACCAAACTTCAACCACTTTTCAACCAAATATCAACCATCTATCAACCATGGTTCTTCCAAATAATTTAAACTTCACCCACCACCCTCATTTCAATGTTATAAACAGTTGAATCAACGTTGTTGAAAGTTGAAATGACGTTTAAGCTTGCAAGCAACATTGAAATAACTGAACATTCAACTGAACCGAACTGAGTAATGTAACGTTGTGAGTGTTGCGATTCCTGATACGCATATTTCACTTAGTTATAACAGTTATTTTAACGTTGCTAGCAAACTTCAACGTCATTTCAAATTTCAAAAACATACATGTGCAAATGTATTTTAATGGTACTTAAATCATGTTTGCACTAAGGTGACGATGTTACCACCATATTTCGACATTGATTCGTCCACTTGGCAGTTGGAATGATTAATTTAGCTTTTTGAGTCACTGAATACCTGCCTTCTTTTTGTTTTACAATGCTATTAGCTACTTATATCTTATATGTTTGCTTCTGCATTGTCGAGTTGATATGTGAGTTGGAGGTATTTCACCAAGAAAACTTGTACTTTTTGTTTATACATGTCGTGTGAGAACCTGTACACGCAAGTGTGAGGTTTGTGCACTTTAGAACCTTGTTTAAACTCCCAGTGGAAAATCGTTTTGTCACTTACCGTTCCAACCAAAAGGTTCTTTTTATTTCTTTGTGAGTCTGAATTGAAAATGAAACTATAATAAACCCATACTCACCTTTCCTCTCTACTTTTTGGCTGCGTAGGAAGGCTGTGATTTCTGAGTGAGTAGATTCCTTATATGCACATTTCACTTTTTTCTGTAAGCACTGACCGTGAAATAGCCGTAGAAATTAATTTTCAAAGAAGATCCATTTTGTCAGCCGACTTGTTTCGAAAAGAGGTGTAAAAAAATTTTCTTGCCATTATAATGTTATTTAAATTTTACTATTATAAGGACATCGGGTAATTGGGGAAATTACGGAAAAGATGCGGATAAACTTGAATTATACTCTTTATGGTATGTACTGTGTCTGTCCCTAGCACGCTTGGCTGTCGCCTTCTTTGTACGGCTTTTGATTAATTTATACATTTATACATTGATCAATAATCAAATTTTGTCAATATCACGAACACACACCAATAAAGATATTTCAGGTGATGGAAAAAAACAGGGCTATCGTGCAGTAAGGAACTTGTTTTTGTTCCTCCGAAGATGTAAAAGCTGGTCAAATCAATGAAGAAACATAATTATGTCCGTGTTTGTCGTGGATCGAAATGTCTACGTATGAAATGTTTTATTGTGCACTTACTGGTTTATGTACTCGTTTAATATTGTGAATGTATGTGGCATATATATTACATTTAATGACTGAATATTTTTTTGTTTTGATATTTTTCACCCTTAAGGTTTGTAAGGTAAATGTACGAATTTCTGGATCAACCGTCGTAGTTATCAAAATGTAATTCACAATTTCAAAAACTATTTATTCTGGAATTTGTTTCATTGTTTTTTGAGAGATTTTATTCCCCGTTTCTCTTTCTGCCTGATCTTGTTATGTATCTGAAAGACAGAAAGGTTACTGCTGCTACTGCTGTCACTGCGGCAGTTATATCATCTCACTGCTGTCACTGCTGTTACTGCTTACTGCTAACTTCTCGGTCCCTCTTCTGACTTATCTTAATATATAAAAGTAAGCAAACACCACACAGCAGTTACTTCCTCTTATTGTTACAGTACAAACTGCTTCCACGAACCATTGAAACTGATTATTTGATTGTTTTAGTTTAACCCTAACTTATAAATAAATTTTTCATTAATATGATGTCAACAAATTTTGTTAAGTGATAAAATCATTAAATTTATGACGAAAACCAAAAATATTGATACCATATGATAAAAATATCGTTCTTTTAAAATGGTCACATCATCATCACGTGGTACGTCACTTGCGATGGCTTAGGATTTGTGCCAATCAAATCTTTGCATATTGGATGACAATTTAGATGTCCTAATAGGAACGAACCAGTCGCAAGGCTTATCGCTATTACACTTCCCTAAACAACACAACTAAAATCCATTTGTTAAATATTTATTTTGATTTTATTAGAAACAAAGCAGTTAGAATACAGTTTTGAAAACATGAACTACATGTAGTTTATTTGATAGTCAATTATGAGAAATATTGAAAAGTATACAACATAAAGTACAAGAAGTTCAACTATTTGTTGATAAAAAAGCGTCCATCCGAGCCGTCACATTTTCCATACGAAGCAACTTCTATGCCTCTGAAAGCAGAATTGATGAACAACACTAACTGCACGTGAATAATATAATTACCACACGATACTTTATAAAAACAAAGGAATCAAGTAATAGTAGATCTACTTCGAGCTTCTCGTATCAAGAACCAAAAGTAACGTGACTTGATCTCTGGGTACAAATTTACATAATTTGCCTCATAGATGGAGTATTTTAAACTTGTATTTTGTAGTAATGCATTTATCTCAATGTAGATTTACCTAATATGGCTACTTATTGCATCTAGTGATTAACTACTCAGATATGGCTTCCAGCCTTCGACTAAAGACGTGTACATGTGATTTTAATTAGACCATTACTGTTTTCGCACATCTTTACAAGAAAGGTGCTTAGTTCCACATATTGGTTTATCGGTAAGGTCAATCCATGCCATGTTTATCTGATGTCATTGAATGTTATTTGCTTCAAGTTTCTGTGATTACTGATCGTTTACGTTGAAACATGTGTATGCTCTTCATCACTCAATTAACGCTCAAACCACTGTTGACCGACGTGGACAGTAACTGTACTATGCAACTGCAGTGCCCAGAGTCCCATAATGTGTTCTTATTAATAATTGTATCTATTATTACAATGACTTACACACAGGCAGCCTCACACTCGTTATCATAGTCATTACCATCGATCCCACAGACAGGTTTTAGAATTCTCTGACACGGGCACACAATGTCATCATCATCATCTGCCATCGTTATGTCTAAATACAAAGACGAAAATGATAAAGGTAAAGCAATGCATTTTCTTAATATCGTATAATAACCCTACATATATACAACATTCTTGTTTTACCACCACTCACAACATTTTCGTTTTACACATCTCAAAATATAACACCTTGACTGGAACAGTGTAATATTTGACACATAATCTCTTTCTTGGATCGCATACACTTACGCTCATACCAAACCATACAGAAAAGTTCTTCTTTAGCGGCAATAAACGTCTCGTATTGCTTATTGTCTCCCCGTACATAAAGTCAGTACTGTTATCAGTAAAATAACCTGTTACCGATGTCATGCAGTGATTGTTACGTATATCAGGGCTATCCGATCAACCTTTCTTGGGGTTGTCCCGGATAGCTCAGTTGGTTGCGTCGCAGGAATTGCAGGGCTAGGCGCTGTCGCCGTGACGGTGCGGGTTCGCTCCCAGCAAGAGGCACTCTCATTTGAAATTCACAGTAACGCTATTTGTGCAGTGTGGCGGCCGTAAAAAGTCTCCCCGTACATATAGTCAGTACTGTTATCAGTAAAATAACCCGTTACCGATGTCATGAAGTGATTGTTACGTATATCAGGGCTATCCGATCAACCCTTTTTGGGGTTGTCCCGGCTAGCTCAGTTGGTTGCGTCGCAGGAATTGCAGGCCTAGGCGCTGTCGCCGGGATGGTGCGGTTCGCTCCCAGCTAGAGGCACTCTCATTTTAAAGGCTGCATTGATGACATAGTTAATGTTATTAAGGAAGTCACAGAGCACTATACGCAGCCATCAGGAGTGCGTGTAAAGCCACAAACATCGCGTTTCATGTGTTATGCATGCAGTAAACAAGTCTTAATATTTAAACTTTATTTGAGAATTTTAATAACACTAAAGGAATTTATTTTAAACAACTAGAAAATACTATAAACTTTGTCAATTGTGTCAGAAAGAAATAGTTTTAAAGAGGCAAACACGTACAATTAATGACAAAGCAAGCAAGTAAACAATTCATAAACCTTTATCGCGCAACACAGTAAACATTTATATCATTGAGCCATAGCATTAAGCAATCGTTTAAATCTTGTTGAAAACCTTGAGATAACGAAACACGTGTTTTGTTTTTACATGCAATAAAACTTTAGATATTGAACTTGTATTTAAGGAAATTTATATTTACAAAATTCGATATCGCGCAGCTTAATCCAGTTATTTGTAAAATTCTGTATTTCTTTTTTTTCAAACTTGCAAACATAAATAATAAAATCATTTGAAGCTCAACGATCGTTTCCGAGAACGTATTTAATGTAACATATAGAGTGATATGATTAAAAAGTAATTATATCCAAACTTATTTAAGACATGGTCTTCGAAACGTGAAAACAGCCTTTTTTCACAGTGTAGTACTCTGTATTCAAACTGTTAGAAAGCACAATAATCTACTAGTAGAAGTTCGGAGACAAAAAGCAAATAATAATAATAATAATAATAATAATAATAATAATAATAATAATAATACCACTTTAAAACAAAGAAAATTGCACAGCTGAAGTAACTTTAGCACTTACCTAAGCAAATAACCATGCACACGGCCGCAACAGCAAGAACCGATTTCGCATGCATAGTTTGTCGTTTTCGTCCCTTTTTCGTCTCTTTTCAAAGCGATATCGCTAAATCTGGTGTAGTGTGCTCTGTACAGGTATCTTTAAAAGAAAAGATATTTAAAAAGTTATTCACGATGTTTGATTTATAGGCACCATGTACGAAAGTCATCATAATACTTCAACATAGTTTTAAATTATGATCAAGGGGTACATGTATTGAATGGATTTTTGAATATATAAACATGCAGCATTCTTTATATGGAGTCTATATTTTGATAAACAGTGAATAGTTATTACATCATTTCAAAATGCAAATATCTTTTTAATTTTATTCATCAATAAAAAAACAAGAGAAGTTTTCTTTGTAAATATAATAATACAGTGAACAACTCATTGAGAGAAACAAACGACGGATCATTAAAGAGGCATTATATTGCAATTAACATTTAATTCTGTTAAATAATTATTCCTGTGGAATTTTAATAAAAAAGTAACATCATTATTTTACGCGAATTACACCAAGCTTTAAACATCCACTTTTCTTATCCCAACAAGTCGTTCTGATGATATTTTGACAGATTTCAATGAAAACTAAACAACAACATAATTTCCTTGTGAGCTGCTATCGATGTTTTACATCGCGTTATAAACTTCCTTT
Source organism: Corbicula japonica (assembly GCA_038501625.1). Classification (NCBI taxonomy): domain Eukaryota; kingdom Metazoa; phylum Mollusca; class Bivalvia; order Venerida; family Cyrenidae; genus Corbicula; species Corbicula japonica. The sequence goes on along the minus strand of JAZAYU010000267.1, from coordinate 218,430 downwards.
CGGTGTTATGTTTCTGTTTATGAAGTATTTTGTTTGTATACGTATACATACGTTCAAAAATATGTATAGATTCTGCACACACTTTTTGCACTGAATTGTAAGCTTCGTAACTGCACAAAAACAATTTAGTTAGTTTATTAGTTTTACCTAACTGACTGTCTTAATTCGCGGTCTAAACACCGTCCGGCCCATAATGAGGTATTTTTGTTGTTGAATTGTTCTACACATACTCATAATGGGAAAAAACTCGTTATTTCATTTCTTGAAATATTTTTTTTATGTTTATAGTAAACTGTGTGCTTAATTGTTTTGCGCTGATAACAATAAAGAAAGTTATAGTTTTGTGTAAAATCATGTCACAGTCGAGATATATATGATTCAAACAGTCGAGAGATATATGATTCAGTATACCAAATAAACTGAAATCCTTTTACCTGTGCTTAAAACGAGACAACGTTTGTGAATGCAAAATGAAGTAAGCATGCCCAATATTAGTATTGTCCTCAAAATCCAAACAAAAACAACAACAACAATAAAACAAAAAGTGACTGTTAACAAAACAGCTAATAATCTTATCTTAGCCTCACTTAAGCAGTTTTGTGTTGTTTGCCTGTAATAAAGATCCGTAGCGTTTTACTAAACAGGGGGCTAATATAATAAATCTATATTAATAGAACAGTCTCAGGCATCTAACTGGCGGACATGGCGACCAGTCTATAGTTGATCGTTATGATTACCGCTTAGTTTATACGGCGGTGGTAGGCATTTGAAATTTATAGGGAAATCTTTTTAAAGACCCTTAAAGCTAAATTTGTTTCTTTTATTCCGGTCATCGAGTTACTTTGGTCATTGTACGGTCATTGAGGAAACACTCGTTTGCTTGACAATGCTATAAGCGTCTTATATTTTAAATGGTTATGTGCTTTTGGATATAATATTTAAATCGATCATTTTTTAAATCTCCGCTCTCATATGCTCTCTACATTTCGGCTGCTGCATGGGAAGGCTGTGTTTTCTGGGCGAGGCAATTCCTTTTTGCATCTTTTACTTTTTTATCTTTGTTTGGAGATTAAGAAAAGCAAACAAGCTGTAAAATATCAATTCAGTAAATAGTTGCATTTCGAAAATGTTCGATATTTATATCAATATTTCTTTTATGAGATATTTTAATATTTATGTGGCCGTCACACTATGACGTTCTAGCCAGCGTTCTATGACGTTTGAGGAAACGCTGGGAGTCGCCCATAGTTGCTGTGATAACGCCAGAAGAGCGCTGTGTGAACGCTCGTGAACATCGGTGAAAGTCAGTAAACGTCCGGAATCGGCGGAGAACGCTTGTCCGAAAAAAAAACAACATTTTGAACATGCACAAATACTGTATCGTTATTTGGTTGTTACAAATCGTTTTCTTTGCAGTGAACGACCGCTGAACGGCCCCCTAGCGCGCAAAGCGTTTTACTAAAGTGAAACTAACGTCCTTTTGCGTCCAATGAGCGTCATTTGAGCGTTTCCTAAACGTCTGTGCATGTGGGTATAAACCGATGCTTTGTTAAGCAAAGTTCATGCTGTCAAGGGCACGTCATTTGGTCGAGAAAGCATTTGACATCCTTGCCAAGGTTTCAGGTTCTCCTCACCACTGTGAACCATGCTCCCGCAATCGCAAGGCTCCTCGTTATCACGTGAATCTGTTAGCATAATCTCACGAGGTATCCAGGTCAGCGGAACATTCGCCTGGACCGTGAGGACGATCATCATCAAGTTATTCCTGGACAATGGGGAACACAGCGCAATCTGGTAGATACCGTCAATATCAGAGCCTCACGTGGACAACAAAACAGGTTAAACGCCCTAGGAGTGTCCTTAAACTCTGGTGCAACTTGGTGGCTGGTGTTGTTCCATGGCAAATGGATATGAAAACTCTTGTGTCATGAACAATTTGTATTGATTATTTTTACAAAATAAAATACAATAGGAAATGTGAAAAATGTAATTACTTGCTACTTAATATCGAACAATATGCGTTGATGTGTTTATGTTTTCTTAGACTAATTCTAAGCATTAAAATCAATGTCCACTGACATTGCTAGTGACAGAGGCTTTGCATTCGTCTTTGCCGCGCAAGTAGCAGAAGCCCCTATTCCACCCTTTTTCGTTTTGGCGGCATGATGTTGACTGTTCAAACTCACAAGAACAACCGAATTCACTATGAAATTTCCAGCGTTTTCTATCCGTTTGGCTGAAAATTAACACGCCAGCAAGACGCTATTCAGTCGTTATTCACATGTTATTAACGTTTAGTCTAACGCACCACTAGCGTGTGTCTAACGCACTAGAAGCGTGTACATTGTAACACCGACTAAGTAAGAAAACCCTAAAACCATAAGCAAGTTCTAATGTGCCACTGGTGCGCGAAGAACGATTTGTCAACGTTAGACGAGCTTGCTGAGGCATAGACGTTCGGGTAACGCTAGAATGACGCTCAATGAACGCCATATGGACGTTCGTTTCACTTTGGTGACACGCTGCGTGCGCTAGGAGACCGTTCAGCGGTCGTTGAAAGTTCGCCAGTGAGTCGTTCACAGCAAAGCAAACGATTTGTAACAATCAAGTTACGCTTGAGTAACGACTGACCCGCGATAGCTCGGCGAACGTTAATAAAACGTTCCACGAATTCTTAAGCGTTTAAAATTAAACGTCGAAGAACGCTTGTCTCAGAGAATATTTTTGTGCATGTTCAAAAATATTTTCCCGGACCAGCGTTCTCCGCCGATTCCCGTCGATAACCGACGTTCACCGACGTTCACTAGGTTTACACAACGCACTTCTGGCGCTATCCCAGCAACCTAGGACAACTAACAACGTTTCCTCAAACGTCGTAGAACGCTGGCCAGAACGTCATAGTGTGACGGCCCCATTATAAATGGTTTTCATGGCTAACTTACTAGGTTACTTTCAAACGTTTCACGTGCTTAAGACCAACGCTAGTCATGCTTTAGACATACGTTAATAACACTCCAGATTCAACACATCCTCATTCTAGAACGCTCAAAATATGAGCGATTGACACGTTCAGAGAACTTTGACCTGAACGTCATAGTGTGACGGCCCCTGTTTTACAAGATATTTTATTAGTTAAGAAACCTTCTTCAATAGAAAGATTTAGACGAAGAAAGTAGCTGATTCTTGATCATCACCATGACATTCTTTTATGATTGTCAATTATTGTCGAGGGTTTCGTGTGATTATAAGATAATTCTATTGACATTGTTATTTGCATAGTTATTGCAGCAAAGACTGTAGTTATGACAGATTCAATACTGTTTCCAGCGCTGTGTTTCCATTAGCGAATTGCCTTCATGTCTCCTATAAATCTTGATGACCTTCTTTTCATGAATACCAGATATGGCACAGGCAAATGTCACATCAATGACATGCATGCTGTCCTGTCAATAACTTTCAAAGTAAGGTAATAGATAGCGGCGACTGAAAGTGGGCAATTGTTTGCGTCATTGATACCAATAGATGAAAAGGAAACTTTGAAAGCCATCGAACATGACAAATACGAAAATATTGATTGGTAATATTGACTGGGGTGATCGCTTTTCTTTCTCACGAAACAAAGTTAAAAAGTAAAAAAAGCATATTTGGATTTGCCACACCAATGCAGCCGAACAGCAAACTAGAGAGCGTGGATTAATAAAAAAACATTTTCAAACATTGCATCCAAATGCACACAACCATAATGATTGGTAATAGCTACTTGACGATTCAGATAGATGACAAAATAATATCAATTTCGATTTCTCTCTTCATATTAGAAAGGTCTTTAATAATAGGATGTGTTTAAGAATTCTGTTAATTTTCTGCTTAAAATTCGCAACTAGTCATGATCAATTTTCTAACTTCCACGGTTCTGGTTCTCATTTGCTGTCATGGCGGCTATAGCTTGCCTCTAAACATTTAAAACCGGTCTACGTCTCAAAAACTTGTTGTGAGTAATAAGTTATTGTAAAATATATCAATTATGACAAGTGTTTCACTTGTTGAGCTTCATATGCATAATGAAATAATGAGTACATGTATTCAATGCGGCATTTAAGGCTTATTACGATAATACAGCATATGTTACATGTATGTATCAGGTGATCGAGGTCCGACACCTTGAAACTGGTGCACCGATGTTTCACTTAATGTGTATTAAACATTTTAAACTATTATGTAAAATAAATTTAAACAAAGTGATGATAAAATCAACGGCAAACGTGCATTATTATCCTCATCTTAGGCAAAGCCTTGGTCCACTTGACTCACGGGGTTTTGTTATACGGTACACAGTCTTTTATACATGATACTTAAAGTAGAGTTGCTTTTTTTGACATGTAACGTTAATGTAAATGTTAACAACAGTGATTTCTGTTTACTAGTACCAAAGAACGATTCTGTAATAAAGTTGTTATTTTAAACAGATGTTATTTTTTCCGTATGTTATTTGAACTACAAACGTTTTAAAACAGCAAGTCTTGTGACAAGAATTTTAATGCAATTTCCAATTTCACTTCATTTGGGGTTTAATAATATACGTTAACATGTTTAATGTCATGTTAGGGAATGGTATGTTTTACTGGCAACTATAACAAAAAACGAAAACGTGGGTCTTTATTAGTTTATAAAATTTCTTTTCGGTAGAGTGTGTTAACAGTTGTGTTACTGTTTTGTGAAAAACAAAAATCGAGTGATCAGTATCATTGAGAGAGTGAATAAAAAAGACAAGAGGAGATTTGAATATTTGTTTTCTTGCGAGCATCTTAGTGTTTGCAAATAAACATATCCACTGACCTTTTATACACCAAACAAAACTTGTTTTGGAAGAGTTTTGCAATATATTTAATATGACAATTGCCCAATATCATACAACTGTAAGCTGGAGATTAGTCTCCATTTCAACCAATCAAATGCTTGAGATTTAAGAGTGGTCTCCAATCTCAGTCTTATGTTTTGTGGGCAATATTTCACCAAGCAATCCCCTTTGAGCTCAAAAACTAAGACAAAAGTCGCCCAAAAGGGAAGTCAGTTATACACTTTATAAACTAATCACTCTTTATTTTCGAACACCAGTCCTGTTCTGCTTCAAGAATAATACAGAAATTTTATTATTTAGGTTACATGCATTTTGAATATACTATTGTAACAGTTTAACAACAATTCAAAATGGATTAAACTTAAAATAACACAATTTCTGTATTATTCTTGAAAAAGAACGGGTGTTCAAAATAACGAGTGATAATTTCATAACGTGTAAGACAATAATATAACAAAGACATACTTTGGATGGATATTTTTGATTTATTCAGTAAAGTTCTTACGGTTGATTTATAATTCAAAGAAATTGTTAATAAGGTTATAAAATATTGCAAAGTTCAAACAGCCACTAAAGAGTTTTTTTCCAAACTTACTGAAATGGTTCCGGAAAATTTCAAAATATCATCCAATAAAAATGTATTACTTCTAGCAATAAGTTAAACATTAATGAAATAAAGAAAATTATTATTTCAATATCTGATGACATGGCGGTCATTTTCAAGCAACGTATTCAACACAGTTACTTTACCTCGCTGATGGTTGACACAAACATGTATAATTGATTTTGTTTTTCAACACATTTAGAAATTTAAAATTTATTGAAATGTTCAAGACTTTGAACTAAGTTGCATCTTAAAGAAAGTTAAATAAGCATAGAATGATAAGCAAAAAAAGCAAGAGGCAGAAATCACAACCTCTTCATACAGTCATGCAGTAAAATTTGTAAAGTTCATCTCCAAGACAAAAGTACGAGACAGTCCATATAGTTCTGCTTAATATATCATGTCGTGCTCTAGATCGTGTCTAGTGGGTGATGATTGGGGCTCCCTCAGCACCATCACAGCTTCCAGCATGAGCCACAACAACATTCCTGAATACACGAAATTCATCATAGATTTATCATACCATTAACACGAGTTTAAGCAACAAACATTTCTTTTAGCAACAGCTAATATGTCAGTGGAAATGCTGTGTTTTCTGAATTAGAGTATTCCTGATTTGTATATTTCACCTTTAAACAAAGTTTATTCTTTAGCTTGATGAAGATTAAACTTATGTTTTATGGATAATTGGGATTGATATGGAATTTTCTTAAAACCCTATTTTAATTACCCCCATCCATCTTGGAGGCTTAAGTTTAATTCTATCTTCAAGCTATATTTAGTCCAGAGAAAATAAATTATTAGATTCTCATCCAGATTTTGGGAAAAAAAGGGGCGCGTGGGCACTTTTTAATTTTTATTTTTTATAAACGAAATACCTTAAGAAGGTATTTCGGGATGGTCAATAACCCGTTCTGTAAAGAACAGAATATGTTTCGATTTTTTTACCAATAAATGTTTTTGGGGGCGGGTGGTTTTGGACAGGGGCGGGCGGGGATGAGAATCTAAAACATTTTTCTCTGGCCTTAATTGAATCCAACAAAGGAACAGTTTTAGCAACAAACACTGAATATAGCAAACCTATCGCATATTGAAAGTGTTATTAAATAAAAAAACACGTCAATAGCAAAAAACTGCAGATATATTGATATCCGGAATCTGAAAATCCTTACAGTTTTGTCACGTTTCTGCTAAAAGTTATCCGTGCAAAAATGACCAAATATGATACAGTCATAAACCTTATAAAAAGTCATGATAACCTTCCTTTTAGCCATTTGCTTTTATCAACCTCCTGTCTTAAACAGCCAGTTTAAATATGTCATAAATATGTTATAATATGTTATAATTTTTAACTTAATTGAACACCCACCTGTGTTAAGCAGCCACTTTTTGTTACTGCCTTAATTTTAAGTGGCTGCTTAATACATGTTTGACTGTATTGTGTTTACTGAACATGATTAATTACGGTAACTTACTCGCAATAAGCGTAGCACCCGTTGTCATATGTCTTTCCGTCAGCACCACAGACTGGGTCGATGACTTGAGGGCAGAAGCAGACTGGTTCATCGGCCAAAGAAGCAACGGCTGAAGGGTAAGTAAACAAATAATTAAATATATAAATTTATCCCTAGACCACTGTTCTTTTAATATATTTATATTAAAATGTAAAATAGTATTACTTTAAGTGAATATTCTATTCAAATATTTTCAGATTCAATACAATTTTCACTTTTTACAAAATACAACTGTATGAACGAACGCTAACAACTGTTTATACACCCTCTATTGGCTGCTTGGTAAGGCTGTGTTTTCTTAAGGTGGTTATTACTTATACGATCATTTCACTGTTTAGTGTACTTTTTACCGTTATAAAAAAGTTTGCGAAAATTTCTTCGCCAGGCAAAACTATAAAAGGAAATGATTTGACAACATTTATATTGTCAAATGATGGGTTGTTCAATGTTCTAGGTTTTCACATACATCACACTGTCCCAAAATGATGATAGGAAATAAATTCAGATTTCCTGAATGAATCTTGCAAACTTGACCATGATTAAAAGTGTAGCATGCAAAAACACGTAAACATTTTGGAAAATGCACCGACCAGCAAAGATAAAAGCTAGTTTTACTCGCATTAACTATAAAAACTCAGTTTGTTATGTTTGGCGGAATAAAATGTTTGACCGTCAGCAAAGTGGACGTTTCAAAGATATAAAATTCTTTTAAATAAATACTTAGAAAATAGGTTTACGAAAAACACTAAATGTACTACAAACGTTTTGTATTGTTTTGAAAGGTTATCTTTTTTTCTAGCAACTGATGACTTCCACTGAGCTGGTATGAACCAGTTGGTGAAAAATGAGACACTATGAACTTAAATGCCAAAGCTGTTGATTTTTAAACAACTACTATTTTATAGTTAAGTGTAATAATATTAAATAAATATAAAATTAAAAATCTGTAAAAACTTCTACCAGGCACAGCACATTCTCCCTCATGGGCCACCGCAACGCCTCTGAAAACACGAAACATTCTTGAATAAGTGAAATGTAAATTGGGGCACGTGTCTTCGAACTGGTGAACTGCTGACATCATAAAGTAGAGCAGACAACTCCGCTTATTTACCATGTCGCGTTAATATTAACACAATACTTTTCAGTCCTAATGTTTCCTTTTATCGCAAATTAGATATGAGAAAATAATATGCATGCATACGTTCCTTCCTAATATAGAAATAACGCAACCGTCACAATATTTGATCGAAAGCACCTTCTCCAGTCATATAGAGTGCAAGATTGGCACAGAAATGTTAGTTTCGAAAACAATATTTTAGCGTTAATTTAAAATATTTTTTTCAAACTGATAAATCGATTGTGTCCATTTAATCAAAATCAGGCCCCGAATGACGAGTGATACTTAATTCCGTACATTTTGATGTTCAGAAATAAACAAAATAGTCATTTAAAAAGGAACTAATCATAACAAAAAGATAATCCAATCAAATAATTGAAATTCTATCACGGTGTTACAATTTCCGCTAAAATGTTGATAGGTTGCACCAAGTATGTTTATAAATGAATTATTAATTGTGGTCACTTACTCACAACCAGCTAGGCACAAGTTGCCATAGGTTTTCCCATCCACGCCACAAACTGGATTCAGAATTTTAGTGCACAAGCACGGATCGGCTGACTCGGTTTCTAAAATTAAACAGAAGCAATAAATCAATTAGTAATACAACCAACATTACCGGTAATTACTCATAAATAAGTGCATGTTATTAACATATTAACAGAAATGCACTTAATTTAAGGTTGTCCAACCAATCTGAATTCGGTTAAAACAAAACACATTGAATTAAAAATTTACAGAACCATTTTTGATGAATACAAATACGTCAAACCTTATTACATAGTGCAGACAGTGCAGTTTTTTTTGTGATTAAGAAAAAACAATAATTTAAGCATATAGGTTGCATCAAAGTGAAATTAAACTTTGAGTTAAATTCCTAACACTTTATCATGGTAAAATAATATTAAGAAAATGTTTAAATTTTGACTCAACAGAGCCTGCATAGTAACCGCCTTTTGAAGAAACAATACAATGACAATATGTATTTTTCATTCGTAAGATTTTGTTACATTTAAGCCAAATTATTTTATGGAACCGTAAATAAGTTGCTCTCATGAACGTTTATTAAAATGCCCACAAAACCGTATGCACATGGTGTAAAAATGTAAACATGAAATATAAGACATGTACTTTCAATAAAAAGTAAAGCTATTTTGCTTGTATAACTGACACAAATTCACTGCCCATAAATATTTTAAGCTTGCAATTAATACAAACTTATGAGATTAGAATTAATTAAAACACAATTATATATTGAACATAAAAATATTAAATCTCTGCAAATTAACAACACCAATGATTCTTGTCATGTGCAACATGTCAACAGTATTAAGCAAGGCAACGACTGTTATATCTGTGATGTCTAATAATTATTAGGTAATATTTTCAAGAAAAGTCCTGAGCAGGACGCATTTTCTCTACACATATGTACACTATAGTTTAATATGAAGTATCAACTTTCGAAAAAAATGAATTCAACATATATGGCATATATAACATAAATTTTCTTCGGCCATTTCTTATGTGGACAGTTTTTGTTTTGTTTCAAAACATTTTGCATACATCAATTATATTAATATTGAACTCAGTATTTCTCTAACTTAATGTTAGGGTTTAGCCTATGTATTCTAAATTTAAAGTTGTGATGATTTGCTTTTATAGCGTGTTTGTTTTATTGTTTTGAGTTTCATTCACGTTGAATTAGAAATAATAATATAATCTAACAGACAAGAAAATACATTACATGGGTTAAATATTTAAAAAGTAAAAAATCGCAATGTTATGAAGAGCACACGTCTGGTTACAGCTATAAAACGGTCATCGCCAAACGCAGGAACTGTTTCGCAGTTTGATATTTCTGTCAGATTTGTTTCTACATTTTGCATATTAATAAATAAAAACTTTGACATAACTGTTACAGTATTGAATGCGTATCGAGTTGCATGACGAAGTAGTTAATAAAATAATAACGTTTAATATGTGATCAAGAAAAAATCATCAACCTCAAACAATTTACTTACCTGCAAAGATGGCCAGACATACTGCAGCAACAGCTAGAAGCAGTTTTCCGTTCATGGTGTCGTTGATTTCCAGCGCAACGTGCGTTCTCGATGCTTAAAGGTGGTGGTGGGGTGACTTCATGTGGTAAATGCTAGGTCTTATATAGGAAACAATCAACGAATAAAAAACATCGACTTTTTAAGATGTTTGTGAAAAATCATAAGTACGCCGGCAGTACCATGCAGTACCATGCCAGAAAATGTCCATAAGGTCATACAATTCCATAAATAAATCTGAGTATCATACCATGTTTAACAAAATTAACATATTTCAATAAATGTCTCCTTAACTCATGATATATTACTGCAGTTGATGTTGAAAATCCAAAACATAGGAAAGGTTCATTTATTAGTTGCATTTGGTGACAAACGATAAAAAAGATATTAGAAAAAATATCAGACAGTACAAAAAGGTAAAGTTACCTTATTGTACTTAATAAATGTTGTGTTAGGAAACGTAGAAAAACAATTTAATAAAGGACGAATAGAAACCATATATTATTAGAAAATTACATCGCAGTTGGGTAAATGGATCACTTTTATTTTCAAACTGCTCTCTCAATATTTACAAACGACATATATTGTACTCTTTCTTACAATGAACCTCCGTGACTGTGTGCTGAGGCAGATATAAGTGAATCTCGCAATGGTTGGCTCGATAGTAACCAAGTCTAGATTAAATTTTGTAAAATTTCAGCACGAAAGGTAATACTAAATGCTGAATAAGCTATTTTCGTTCAATATTGTACCTGACTTTTATAAAGGATACAGTTGTTACAACGGTTTTATAACATTAAGGTTACCATGATGACGTTTGAAAATATCTGCATTCTGCAACTTAAAGTCAGACGTGTAACTTGATCTTAACCAGTGTTAAGATTTAAAATCACGTGCTGTCGGTGTTGTTGTTTTTTTTTGTTTTGTTTTTTTTTTTGGGGGGGGGGGGGGGCATTTACATGCCATATTAACATTTTTTTTTCGATGGATTTTTTAAGTTTTTTAAGATATCAAAATTTTATAGCATAATTTTGATTTATAATTTATAACATCATTCGTCTGGTATATTTTAGTTTGAATTACGACATACATTTATATTGTTTTCGTTCTTCCTCTCAATACTTTGTTGTTGTTAATTCTAATATATTGATGATCTTAAATGTTCATTATTTTGCAAATAAGGCGTGAGGTAAATCAATGTTCCTTTTAATTAAATTGAACCTTAAAATGAAATAAAAAATAAGACAATGTGTTAATTTGTTTGATTTATTTAATAAACACGTTTCAATTACAAATATATGAAAACATAGTCTCCAATTATACGTTCAGAGTTATTTAGGAAAAGCAACAATCAACAAACACTGCACAAAGAGAAATAAAGAAAACATTACCAATTTCAAAATATGCCGACGCATACAATTAACCTCAAAACAGTACCCGTTTTTTAACTAAGGAAGCAAGTCACGTTTCGCCAATACAATAAATTCGCTAATATTTAGTACTGAGTAATCACTTCATCTTAAAACAACTTTATTATGCAATCTTTCGTTCTGAATATAGGGTCCTTAAATGCAATTCAAAACCAATTATTTACATAAAGTGTCTGTAAAATTTGAGTATGACCACACTTTTTGTTATAGTTCACATAAGCTAACTTTTGTGAACTAATAGAGCGATCTTTTTATGAGTTATTTTCATTAATTATGGGATATATGATCAAAGAAGTATTATCAATCGGAAGGACCTGTGGTATTTCAAACACTGAACTTATGCAAAATGTTCATAGAATGCGACGCAATCAACCAATCACGCTAAAACAAATTTGCAACTACGAATCGCGTCAAATAAGACGCGAACTTTTACGAATTTTCAGCTTCGTATCTTATTTACCTCCAGAGATATGTTTCTTGGATTTGTTTAAATAAGTTTTTAGTCATACAGGCAAATATTTTGGGTAATAACTGCTTAATGATCGTTATCTCCAAGCATCATACATTGTTATCGTGATTCCTCTATATTTATTGGCCATTCAATCAGGTTTGTTATTTTACCGTCCTTTTCGTTGTCTTCACAAGTAAAAGGGGAAAGTATACTTATTATAGCCATTTGTGGCTATTTTTTAACCAAAAGACATGCGACTGGTCGCTGGTTTGTATCGATATACTGTCGCATGTTTTATTACATTTAAAGTAAAAGTATTAAAATCAAATGTTTATTTTCCATTTACTTGGGGATTTTCGTTATTGATAAGGGAATAAAACGTACAGTGTATTACAGAAACAGGAATCTAGTATTCACATAATGCATAGTGTTTTCTTAAAGATAAAATACAGAATAATTAAATCAAAGCATATACCTCTTTACCATTTATTTCAGCTTTTTCATAAATTTATAAATGAGGGTATAAAGCATTCGGTCTGCTACATAACAAGAATCTAGCATAAACAATGCATCCCACAATTTGACAAATTATCATTCTTATTATTTACATCATAAATTATCACTGCAAACATTAATTTGCCAGGCATTCGGCAAACATCTTAGAAATGGCATGGTTAATTGGTCTCAACTTTTCCCCAGGGTTGCCTGACTTTGTTTAACTTTTATTCAATCAAATATTATGCTATGTTGGAAAATATATGAAGTATGTGATATGATGAGAAGACAAGCTATCAAATAATAGCTAATATTCTCCCCGTACATTATCTCGGTGTTGTTGCCAATTATATATTTGTCGAGTTCTGTGGCTTTTAATTGGCTTCTAAAGATCCTTTTCCATTTTCGTAGCTTTTAGACTCTAGACCCCATTTACCATCATTAGAGAAACTTGCATCGTCATTCTCTTTCATCGATACCAAAACGAAACTGTTAGAGATACTATGTTTTTATAATGGTTTATTTTTATTTTTCTGACTGAAAAATAGTTTAAAGAAAACTCGTTGAAAAGAATGCTTATTTTTCTAAACCAAAATAGTTTTTAATGAACATATGCTATGCAAACATTCAGCTTTTAAACCGTGATGTTGAAAATAACCATAATTTAGAACGAAATGTCGTGGTACAGGAATCATCACAAAGCCATGAGCCATGTTGTTCATTGTATACGTTTATATGTAAATTCATATTAAATTTCTAAATTCTAGATTGTGTAATTTCGTTATTATGTTATTTCAGTGTGATTTTGTAAAACAAATGTGGTGTTTAAGATTACACTCATTTCTTGTTTAGTTGTTATGAATCCTGTTTGGTTTGATTTCTACCGAAGTCGTATGGTTTGTTTGAACAAAAACGACCAGAAGTGTTTCTCCAACTTTATTGCAACACTTTGTGTAGTAATTTGTCCATACTTTGTGCGGTAATTTGGCCATACTTTGTGTGGTAATTTGTCCATACTTTGCGTGGTAATTTGTTCATACTTTGTGTGGTAATTTGTCCATACTTTGTATGGTAATTTGTCCATACTTTGTGTGGTAATTATGTTTATTAAATAAGGTTTTTATTTGAATATAATTCATTCAAGGCGAATATATTTTGCCGACCAAAGATAGAATATGCCACCTAAATCCAGTTAATAAAATCATCTAAAATAAAAAGTTATAGCTAAGCGGTGCGGACATTAGTATGCTTTACCATCGATGCCAATCAACAGGCTCATTCTGCAAAATTGTTTGTCGTGTTTTTGGCATTCAAAGTTCCTTTTTCTCCTTTGTTTTCAACAGTAGCGTCGTTTGTACCGAGTAGCGGCTTTCAATTCCCCTCGTAAATGCAATCAATGCTGTTTTCAAAAACCCCTTTGTCTATGTCTTTTGCTGGGTTTTTTGACCCATCTACAGTTGATCATTATGCTTACCTCTTTGGTTGCACGACGGATGCAGCGGTTTAAGTGTTTATGAAGGTTTATCTTATAGGGAAATCTTTTTTTTTCATACATTTGTATATTTGTTTCTTCTATCCCTGTCATCGTGTTCTTGCTAATTTGACTCCAGGTGCTCTGGTCTCGGTAAGGTCGTTGAGTACCCCCATTGGCTTTACAATGCTATTAGCATATAACGTTTTATATGTGCTTTTGCATGCAACATTATTAAGCTGATGGGTGGGTAAAAATTATTTCACCAAGACAACTTGTACTTGTTTTGCGATATGAAAACCTGTTAAGAACGGGTAAGTGTGAGGTTGGTGCACCCTAAAACCTGGTTTCGTTTATTGTGCATCCTAAAACCTGGTTTCGTTTATTGTTTGTGGCGTCTTATTTGAATTGACATACTATCAAACATGGGGAGGCTGTGTTTTGTGAGTGTGGCGATGCCTGATATGTATATTTCACTGTTTTAATGATGCAATTTTCTGACATTCTATAGTTCACTTTTTGAAGGCTTTTGAGCATGGTACATATTATGTTCGCTTTGATTTTAAGTAAAGGTGTATGTGTTCATTATTCGCTTATTTTATCATCACTTCCTAATGCAAAATTTTTATTTGAACTAGAAAACTAAAAAAGCAATTCCCATGATAAGCATGCTTTTACAAGCAGGTTGGATCCAAATCTCATTTCACATTGTGAAATAATATGTTTAATTATATAATTGTTTTATGTCAAACTTTTGCGTTTGTTACTACTATCAATTTTAAATAAAATTCCTTCTTGATATGACGAACAAAAACATGGGTCTTAAACATGTTAATAAGTTTACAAAATTTGTATTTGTTAGAAAGGGGTTATCATTTTTAAAGTAGTTTTGTGAAAAAAAGTTCGATTGATTAGCATTAATCAGAGGCGTTGAGAAGAAATGAGAATTAAAGATTTTTTTCTTGCACCTGATCGTTTGAAAATGATCCAATGGCCATTTACCTTTTATATGTAACCTAACGTAACTCGTGTTGAGGCATTTTGCAATATAATTATGATTGTTGCTCAAGATCGTAATACAGAAACAGGAGAATAGTCTCCATTTCAACCAATATGGTGCGTGTGCTTTGAGACTGGTCTCAGTCTTATGAATTTTTGCCAGGTCCTAAAGTTGATAATACAGAACAACGTAAAATTATAACGACACAAACTAATTGGATTGATGTGTTATATTTATTCAGAATACGAATAATCGTATTACATTATCTTGATCTTAACTTTAAAGAAATTGTTAATCTTGTAATAAAGTTACGTTACAGATTGTTGAAAATCCACAAATTACTAAAACAAATAAAAAGTTGTTTTCAAAAACTCAAAGAAATGGTTTTCGGAAATTTTCAAAATATCATTCAATAAAGCGTTATTACTTCTAGCAGAAGGTTACACATTTAATAAAAAAATGAAATAAAGTAAACCATTGTTTAAATATTGCTGGCATAGCAGTATCGTTCACAAAACGGTATTAAAGACACATTTTCTCCCTCTGTCCAAGATTGACAAACACATGTATTGTTGTGACATTAAATATTTTTGACATGTTCCAGTCTCTGGTTTAAGTTGCAGCTAAAGAATAGTAATATATCATAAAAAGCAACAGGTAGAAATGAGTCCCTCTTCACACAGTCATACAGTACAGTTTGTAAAGTTCATCCCGAAGATTAAGAGGTAAAACTGAGAGAGTCCATTCATTTCTGCTTATTATTTCATTAAGTGTTTTGGATCTTGTCTAGGGGGCGCCGATTGGATCACAGATTCCTTCATAGGCCACTTCAACATTTCTGAAAACAAAAAATACATAATAGATTTTTCATAATAATAGCTCAAATTTCAACAACAAACTTTTATTAAGATGATATTTTTATCAATATTATAAGGCTAGAGAAAGCCTAAACTATAACAGATTGCGTGCACTTTTGCACAGGCCTATCGCATTTCTGATCTGTTCAAATCGCAGAGTCTTACAGCAAAATGTCCATTGTTAGGGTCCCAGAATAAAAAGAAAAACACTGAAAAAGTATTTAATCGTAAGGTGTTCTTTTTGATGAGTGAACTAAGGTGGAAATAAAATCTAATTGAAAAACTGTATATGTGTCAAAAGCAAAATCTTACAATTTTCGTGTGCTCTTAATAAATGAAACACATGGAAACGCTTTCCAAAATTAGTATTAAGTAAAAAGGGGGAGTAATACGTGGGAGTTTTCAATAGTAACAGTCATTACGTTACTGACGTCATTACGGGTCATGCGATTCATGCAAAATGAACCGAATTTTTTTAAACGAAGAAATCAATAGGAATGTAAATATTTACATTTAAACAGCGTTTATGCCTTTGCTTCAGAAGATCAAAATTATGTTAATTTTAGGTAATTGTTATTGATATTGGATTCTCTTTAAACAACATTTGAAATACCCCCTCTCCCACAAGGCTAATGTCGAATCATTAAGCGATATTAAGTTGATTCAATGACCACGAAGTACACCATTATTAACAACTAACAGTGATGCGTCTATACTCATCGCATGTTCATAAGTGTTATACAAAGTGCGCGAACACCAATACAGTATGCTAAGATTCTCCTACAACGGACGAGTAACAGACACTCTTTTTAGCAATGTAATGATAGTATTAATATTGTGAATGGTGCATTAATGTAGAAACCCTTATGGTAAAATTACCGGCAGTAAGCATGGCAAGCGCTGTAGTATGTCTTTCCATCAACTCCACAAACAGGGGCATAGATGTGTGGGCATATGCACGTTGATTCAATAGACAAAGATGCAACGGCTGAAAGGTAAGTTCAACAAATAATAATATTTGCTACAAAATCAGAAAAAGTAGTATAACTGATAGAATATTAAATCCAAACACTAGTCATTTTAAGATTAACACCTTTCCACAAAATATAGACGAACGCTGAAACCTATGTTGTACCCCAAACGTCTTTTTTGTGGTGTTGGGGTTTGGTGTGTAGGGTGCGTTTTCTTGTAATGGCCATTCCTGATCAATTATTTCACTTTTAAGTGTACGCTTTAAGTATAAAATTCCTGCAACATTTGTACCTGCTATAAACGTAGGAGAAAATGATGCGAAAATATTTATATTATCCTATGAAAGGTTGTTCAACGTTCTGGGGTTCACGTGTTTCACACTGTCCCATAAGAAGTGAAACATGCTTATCAGGAATTGCCTCATTCAGAAGACAGAGCCTCCCCACACAGCCAAAAAGAAGAAAGAAAGAGAAAGCATTGTTTATAAAATGGCCCATTTAATATCAAAACAAAACAAATCTCACAAACAGTTAACAAAAATGAGAACAAGTTTGCCATAAGAGGTTACACATTTTCAGGAAAACTTGCACATCTGACCATAAGTATAAAATGCAAAGTTACGTATTTGTAAATCATGTTTGAAAATACACAAATGAGCAGGAAAGGCTAGGTTTGCTCGAATGAAGAAGAAAATATCACCATAGAAAAGTTTATCTCTTTATCCCAGTTAAAATTAAATGTTTGTAGAAATACAACTACATAGCGTAGGAAAGTGTAGCATGTAACTGCTTTAAAATTCTTTTTCTGAATCCTTATATCCTCGGGTAAAATTTATTCGAGACAATAGGTTTTTACTCAAACCCTTCAGTTTTTGCAATGAAAATGCCGACTAAATATAATACCCATGTATTGTTATGTGTAGATATGTTACCACTTTTTTCTAACAACTGATGACTTCCGTTGAAGAGGTAGGAAACACCGTTGGAAATATAATTGACAATGTGGTCCTGGACGCAAGCTTTACTATTTTGACGTTTTAGGCGAAATACATGTTAAAAATTAATTTCATGTTTAGCAGATACAAACAACAAAACTGCTCAAACTTTTACCGGGCACAGCACATTCCCCTTCCTTGGCCACCTCAACGCCTCTGAAAACAGGAAAATACTTTACTATGTAATATGTAAATTGGGACATGTCACGGGAAGACGTTTCTTCCAACAGCTGACGTCAAAGATAGCTTTATTCGAACATAAAATGTGTAATAACATGGCAAATAAATTTAAAACGTTCAAAAACAATTTAACAAATAATAGATGAAAGGAAACTTTGAAAGCCACCGAACACGACAAATATGAAAATATTTCAGGCTCGGTTTGATCAAGTCTGTTTGTGGGTGGTAATGGAAATGCATATTACTGCCCACGCCGCCTAACCACGCGATGAGCGCAAACGTATAAAGTGTGAATTTATATATCAAGTATGAATTAATATACCATAACACTCTACATTAGATGTCAAAAAATATTATTTTGTCGCATATCAGTTGAGAATCTATAAATAGATTACTTTTAGTTCTTTCCAAAAATAGAAATAACTCAAATGTCATAAAATTTAACCGAAGGAAACTTTTTCCGGGCTTGCCCAAACTAGCGAGCTCCAATTTTTGTATTTAGTGGACGTGGCGTTGCTGGTTCGTTTCTCTCGTATATAATTTACGATAGCACTATTTGCACAGTGTGGCGGTAGTAAAAATCACCTATTGTAAATTATCTGTACATGCATCAGTATAAATCAGTAACAAGTGTTTCAAGCTGATATGATGAAATTTATAATCCTGTTTTGGAGATGTGCGATTTGCGCGTCTGATAAACTTTCTCCGATTATTTGACAAGGCGATGTGGTCGTGGAGAACCTTGTTCGGGTTCCCGCTTAAACATGAATCCTCTACTCATTTCACAATTAAAAACAATTTAAAAGTTCGTATTCATGCCAATAATATCCTTTAAATACTACAATATAAGATTTAAGGCTAGGTTTGTGCTGATATTATCAGTAACTATAAGAATTTTAGTCAACCTTACATTTGTTACCGTCACCCTCCAACCTGCACAGATGGGGCCTACAAGACCACCCTAAGTGCCAATTGTGTGACAAAACAGGAAGCATGGAACACATTCTGTCTTCATGTACCACATCCCTCACCCAAGGACGATACCGGTGGAGACATGACAGTGTTCTTCAAGAACTCGCAGACAAGTTGGAACGAGAGAGGACTAAGAAGAGGACCAGACAGAAACCGCGGATAATTCAGTTTGTGAAGGAGGGACAGAATGCGCCCAAACAGTCACAGCCTACCAATTCCATTCTGGATGTATCCGATAAGTGGGAAATGTCTGTGGAACTAAAACAAAAACTTGTGTTCCCGAACATTATCCAGACAACATTGCGGCCTGACATTGTTATCTGGTCAGACAAAGACAAGTGTCTGGTTATGGTTGAACTGACTGTGCCTTGGGAATCTCGTTGTGATGAGGCTCATGAAAGGAAGAAAGCCAAATATTCTGATCTGCAAGAACAGTGCAAACAGAAGGGATGGCGAGTGTGGCTCTTTCCGGTGGAAATTGGTGCCAGAGGGTTCCCAGCACAATCGCTTTGGAAAATGTTCAGTGCGTTGGGGATCAAGGGAGCAGACAGGAAGCGTGCAGTGGGCACACTTAGCCTAGCAGCTGAAAGGGCATCCAGTTGGTTGTGGATGAAGAGAGAGGAGAGGAGCTGGAAGCCTACCACCAACTCGTAGTGGCTGATCACCACTGCGGGCCCACCGCCTGGAGAGTGTCCTGGGATTAAAGGGCCGAAACACTTGTTGATAGGCGGATACCAGCTGAAGAAGTTGGTGGTACTAGCAGTACATACTGTATCACTCTCACTAACAACAAATTTGTACATATTGCATTTTTCATAATCTAGGTATAAAACACCTTTTTGTTAATATATTGGGAATTTTTCATATATGGGAGCTAGACACACTATTAACATTTTCGTTTCCAATAAATATTTTCAGCATTAATAAAACATTCATACTTTTTTCAAACGGATAAATCAGATCCCGTTAGGCGAATGCTTTTCTTCTGTTGATTGTGCTGTCCAGAAATGTACATAATTGCCATTAATAAAGAAGCTTATGATAAAAAAGAGAATCTAGTCAAATGATTAAAAGTGTATCACGTTGTTATACTTTCCAATAAACCTTTGAAGGGTTCTGTCAAGTTTGCATGTGTTAATGCATAATAAATTGTGTTGACTTACGCACAAGTAGCTAGGCACAAATTGCCATAGGTCTGTCCATCAACTCCACAAACCTGCTTCAGAATTTTAGTGCACAAGCACGGAACAGCGGACACTCTGTCTGCAATCAAACAGAACTAACCACTGAATTGCTCATACATTCAACTGTACCGGTAATAATGATTAAAAAGGATATATTCGAATGATGTTAACACGTAAGAATGAAATAAACGAAAGTCACTATCAAGCACAATAAACGCTTTTTCTTTGCCACTGACCGTTCCAAGGCGGTTATCTCTCAGGTTCTCACTTTCGTTAATTGTTTGCGGTGTCTATTTTGAAACTGATTATTGTATAACCAACCTCTCTTCTGCTCTCTACTTTTTGGCTGTGCGGATAGGCTGTGTCTGCTGGATGTGGTCATTTCTGATATGCATAGTTCACTTTTTTTATACAACTGACACGTTGAGGAAAATCATTCAGTGCATAATAATGACCTTGATTGTTTGTTTTAAGTGTGTTATTTATACCTTTGTAAATACTGATCATAAATGACAAAACAAAATTATATATTTGACAGAATACATTTAAATCTCTGGAACTGAACACCATCAATAATTTTTATATTATCCTCGAAAGTAAGAATCTCATTAATGAGTTCGGTATGTGAAAGTTTTGACAACATTTATATATTGCATAATTGTAATTATTATTTTCAAGAAATGTCCTGACGTGTTTACTCTCTACATTAGTCTGAAAATTTTGTCACATTTGTTTCTAATCTCGCATAATTATATCTCAATATTTAAATTTGAAAACAATAACACTTTAACATTAACGGTCCTCGTAAATGTTTCAGGTTTTAGGAAGAAATATATCATTTAAAAGAACAATTCTTTCGGTTAATATCTGATAAGAAAAACAATTTACTTACCTGCAAAGATGGTCAGACATACAGCGGCAACAGCTAGAAGCAGTTTTCCATTCATGGCTTCGGTGTTTTCCTGTGCAATGTGGCGTTCAGAGATATTTCACAGTATATGGTTAACGTTGTGTCTTATAAAGAAAGTAATCAAAGAATAAAAACATCCTGTTTTCTTAGTTGTTTGTGCAAATCATAAGCATGCTGGCAGTAAATTAATCTGAGTAGTTAGTATCATAAAATAAAAACAAAATATTAAACATATATGAATACATGTCTCCTTAAGTCATAATATATTACTGTTGAAGTTAACATTTGTAAGCTCTTAAATTATGTTTTAAGTGACACTTTGTGAAAGTAACCTTTAAAGCGCGATGAAAGCCTGAAATGCATGATAAATGTACATTACACAATTTGTTAAGAGAGTTTAATTTAATGTAACATTCATTTTACAAAGTTAAATAATTCGAAATATCTGATAACAAAGTCGTCTGATGACTAATGTATGTTCAAAGCTTATAAGGAAATCAAAGATCACCAGGAACTGCAACGAACAGAAATCACTGCCTCCGTGATAAAACGAGTAAAAGAAAACACGGCTAATTTTAAAAATAAGCCGACGCATACAATTACTTTATAAACAGTACCCTTTATTTAACTCGGGGAGCAAATCACGTAACGCCAATAAAATGAATTTGCTTACATTAAGCATCGAGTAGAAGTCTCGTTCTGCATATAGTGTCCTTAAATGCAATTTAAATTAATGATTTACATAAAGTGGTCGTAAAATGTGAGTACAATGTATGACCATACATTTGTCTTGGGACACATAGGCACCGTTAAGTGATTAATGGCCTATGGATAAAAAAAAACACAACCAAACTGAAAGGAACAGTCGTAGTAAAACGTGCATACCTGCTTCTGTTCATATAATACATACATGCTTAACAAATGGGCAATTACGAATCGGTTGCATCAAATACGCGAAAATATCAGAATTTTCTGCGCAGCATCGTTTCTACACGTACTTTATCTTCCTAGATAGGCATTTCTTTTTGTACAGGTTATGCACATTTTATGGGTAATTTTTAAATCTAAACTTATCTCCAATCATCTTTCGTTGTAAGCGAGATTTTTTCTATTTGTTGAACCTTACATCGGGTATGTTAGTTTACTGTACTTTTTGTTGTCTACACACATAATATGAACCTTATTGTCGCCGATCGTGGTGGTTTCTTTACCAAACATTATGAGGTTGATGGCTGGGTTTTATCGATATAATGAAGCATGTTTACTTACAGTTAAAAAAGCGAAAAATATAATTTAATTTTAATCTAATTATACGTTAATGAACCATTTACTTGTGGGTTTTAAGAGATAAAATTTATTTATATTGGTACAAAACAACTACAAAATAGGAATCCAGCATTTTATATAATGTATTTTTAAGTTCAAATGAAAAATAACCAACTCAAAGCATATTTAAATTGATCCTAATTTAGTTTTGTTTTTGGTTTTGTTTTTCTTGTTTTTGTTTTTCATTAAAATATTTTATAAAATTGTGGATATAAATCATACAGTCTGCTACAAAATAAGAATCTAGCATAAACGATGTTTGATTATGGTTTGAATCGCGTAATTGGACAATGAACATAGAGAACCGCCATATGCACACCATCGTTTGGATTTGATCAAAATTGTACTGTTTATTGGTGTAAAATATGAGTTGCGCTCAACCCGGAGCTGACCGGCGTGGGCAGTAATATGCATTTCCATTACTGCCCATGAACAGTTTCAATCAAACCGAGCCTATATTTGTCGTGTTCGGTTGCTTTCAAAGTTCCCTTATCATCTATTTGGGATAAACGCCTCCGACCAGTCAGTGACAAAACAATTGTTTCATGTTTATTCTTTTTGCAATAATTATTGCTCAAGCTTGTAATACAGAAACTAGAGAATAGAATCAATTTCAACCAGCCAAATGAGTAAAATTTGAGAATGGTCACCATTTCAACCAAACAGATGCTTGGGATTTGAGACTGGTATTTAATTTCAGTCTTATGATCTATGGTGATAAGTGACAAACATTGCATTGTAGACACAAAACAACATGAAACTATAACAAAAACAATAATCGGATCGATGCGTTTGATTTATTCAGTAGATTTTAGATCTTAACTTTGAACAAATTGTTTTTCCTAAAATAAAGTTACAAGTACAGTACCAACACAACTGTATACATGTTGAAAGTTTCATAAAGTTCTAAAAATCCATTTCAAACTTGTTTTTCAAAATTATCGAAATAGCTTCCCGAAAATGTAAAATATCATCCAATAGACTTATATCACTTCTGGCTCAAGGTTTGACATTGTTGTGAAGTAAAGAAAGGTAATTATTGTAAATGTTGAGGACATAGAGGTCGCTTCTAACCAAAAGGTATAATTTGACATTATTTAACCTCTGCCCAAGATTTACATTAATATGTATTCTTTTATATTCCAACATACTTTAACAGTAATTATTTAACGAAATGTTCCAGACTTTGAATAAAGTTCCATTAAATTCCTTCTTCTAAAAAGTTAAAAACAGAAGTTTAAAAAAAGTAAAAAGTCACAATTTCTGCTTATTATATCATGTAGTGTTCTAGATCGTGTCTAGTGGGTGATGATTGGGGCTCCCTCTGCTCCATCACAGCTTCCAGCATGAGCCACCTCAAAACCTCTGAAAACAAGAAATACTTTAAAGTAAATAAAATATTCATCGTTCAAACTGCATTAAAATGTGCATTGTTGTATACAATCTTGTTATCTTGTACACTAAGGTGGGAAAAGGTTCCCTTTGGAAAAACTTATTCTGATGACTAAACTCATTGTAGTTATCTGGCCTTGCTGTGTTTTCTTAATGTTTATATTTCTGATATGTTCATTTCAGCTTCATTTAAAGAAATGTAACTAATAAAACAATTTGAAATAAACGCCCTTTTACACGGCTTTAGTTGAATTCCTTTGTCAAGCGAAATTAAACTTCTTCATTAAAGAAGAGCAAGCCACGTGTTCAAAAGAGTTGAAGTCATTATACAATACAAAACGCGCGTGAGCAACAATGACGTTTGTTTGTTCATGAATGTTTAAAACCACTATTGTAACTTACAGGCAATAAGCATAGCAACCGTTGTCATATGTCTTTTCGTCAGGTCCACAGACTGGGTCGATGATTTGAGGGCATATGCACACTGTTTCAGCGGACAAAGAAGCAACGGCTGAAAGGAAAGTAAAACTGATAATTCCATTTTATACAATATGGAAAAAAGTACTACAAGAGAATAATGTAAACAAACTAGGCAATTTCAGATTAAACAAAATTACTTATAATACTCACGTTTGTGTTTCTACAAAAAAAGACGAACGCTAAAATATGTCTTATACACCCTATGGGTTTGTGAGTATGCTGTGTTTCTTTAAGATGGGTATTCCTGATAGAAATATTTCATTGTTATAGCGTTATTCTTACAATTTTTAAACATTGTACAGTATTTTCTTCGCCCACAAAAGTATTATAAATTGAAATGACAGTGTTTATATTGTCCTTTAATATGTTTTCAATGTTCTATGGTTAACATACTTCACACTATCTTGTATAAGACTAGTGGAAACAAATGCAGAATTCCTTGGTGAATTTTGTCAACTTTTCCGTTATACCATTAGTGTAAAAAACAAAATCTTTTTTTTTTTTTGAAAATACACTAACAAGCTAGGAAAAAGCTAGTTTTTTTGCGCATAAAGATGTAATGGTATTCTAAAGTCCTAGTTTTCATTTTTTATAAAAAAAATAAATTAGACCTTTAGACCGTTATATCGTTATATTTTAACGCAAAAAAGAAAAATGCAAAACCCACGATTTGTACTGTGTTGAAATGCTATCACTTTTCTCTTGTAATTTATTACTAGCGTTTGGTAGGTATGAAAACCAGGTGAGAGACAAATGACGGTTTTGTGATATAGAACGCAAACGTAACGTATTTTTTAAAATCTTTTTAAAACAAACTACATGTTATTAATAATGTTATCTTCAAGAGATAAAAAAATGCTGACAGAAACTTACCAGGTGCAGCGCAAGCTCCCTCCGATGCCACAGCAAAGCCTCTGAAAACAGGATAACAATCATGAATAAGTGAGATGTATATTAGCGCGCTCCGAATTTTATTGTTAGGCGCTGTTCGATACCATGTCTGTGTTGGTATTATTTAGGATACTTGTAGCACTAATGTGCAATGTGGTGGTAGAAAATCGCCACCCAGAGTAAAGTTTTGAGGTACTTTTACCAGTAAAAATAAGTAAACAGTGTTACAAAGTAATAACGTATTATCCAGTTTTTGTGATGTGGAAATTGCTGTTGGTACTCGTGCTCCATTTATGTAAAAATGTGAAATATGCAGAATGGCCATTCAGCAGACACAGCCTCCCACGCAAACAATTTACGAAAGTGAGAACCCAAGTGGGAACAGTCAGTGGAAAAAATAATTTTTCACTGGGGTTTAAATCAGGTTTAAGGGTACACCAAACTCACACTTGCCCTAACTGGTTTTCATATGAACAAAAAAGTACAAGTTTTCTTAGTGAAATAACTCCAACCATGTGGCAAGGCAAGTCCAAGTTTAAGCATGCATCATCAACACGTCTCACAATTACATCAAATATAAAAATCCAAATGCATACAAAGAAAATGCTTTTCGAGTTCTCACGTTTGTTAATTTTAGTGGCGTCTATTTTGAAACTGATTATTGTACACCATGCTCTCTTCTCCTTTCTACGTTTTGGCTATGTGTGGAGGCTGTGTCTGCTGGATGTGGCTATTCCTGATATGCATATTTCATTTTATTTACTATGATATAAAAATAAGTTTTATCAGTAAATTTATGATCGGATTAAATGATATAACTTTTATCGCGTTGTTAATTTTGCTTTAAACTTTTGTTGGGTGTCGCAAAGTATGCATTTATTAATTTTAAAAGAATATCAATTTGGCAACTAACGCACAAGTAGCTAGACACTCGTTGTCATAGGTCGTCCCATCAGCGCCACACACCTGACTCAAAATGCGAGAACATGCGCACGGAGCTGTAGACACGGTGTCTGAAATCAAACAGAAAAAAAAAACACTGAATTGGTTACACAACCTACTGTACCAGTAATAAAGAATAAATATTCACATGTAGTTCATAAATGGCATCTTTATTCACAAGATAGTCCCGACCAATCTATAAATATGGACAAAAGTCTTGCCGATATGTTATTCCATAATTGCTTTTTAATCGCGTGAAGTTACAACCTTGAGATTTTGCCTAAAACATTTCGCCTGAAATTAAAACCGGTTTCTAAATTTAAATTGCCGTCTGGCATATGTCCTCTTTCCATCAAAGCAAGTAATGCCCAAGTACGCAGGTGTATATTTAGAAAAGTTGTTAAGTGTAGAAACAATATTTTTGGGTATTGATTCGCAGTGGGGAAATGGATATATTGTATTATTAAACTGACCTCTCAATATTTACAAAAAACAGACATATATTGTACTCTTAATTTAATTAAGCCCATGTGGCCGAGTGCTGAGGTGATGTGAATACTAGGCTACGATTCCATAGAAACCAAGCATAACTTAACCGTTGTTGGGTATTTTAGCATACAAGGTGAGAATGAAAGATGTATAAGCTATGTGGTCAACATTGTATCTAACGTTTATACAGGTTACGATTGTGCCACGATTTAATAACATTGACACTACGTGGATAAGGTTTGATAATAACCGCATGTTACAAGTCAGACGCTTAACAAGACTGACCAGTATGTGGTATTGCACTTCAAAACCACATGTGAAAACCTGTTATATGCAAAGATTGCAAAGATTATGTTCATTGTTTATTTCAAATTATATTTTAAATAAAACTTTATGAAAATAACCATTTATGCTCACTGAAAACCCTGTACTGCATGATATCTTTTAAATTATTAATTTGTTATTAAGACATAATTATGCAACTTTCATCTAAAACACTTAAATAAACAGGTTTCTGTTGAAAATTATTATCTAGATCTAACACTATAATAGCCGTTTAGGAAATATTAAATGTTAAAAGCTTATCATAAATTCAAAGATGATCAGAAAACGCCTCGGACAGAAAACACTGCCTCCCAACGCTGAAATTAATAAAAGAGTAATAAAGAAAGCATATACCAAGTGCATGACCACCTACAAAAACAGTTGACGCATACAATAAGAACATTTAAACAGTCCTGTTATCTAACTAAAAAAAGCAAGTCACGTTTCGCCAGTAAAATAAATTCCCTTATATATAGTACTGAGTAAGCACTTCAACTTAAGTACACTTTTTTTTCCTTCTGAATATAGTGTCCTTAAATGCAATTCAAAACCAATTATTTACATAATGTGGCTGTAAAAATGTGAGTATGACCATATTTTTTGTCATAAGGTACATAAGCACTGTTTCGTGAATAATGGCATGTAGATAGAGAACACAGTCAAGCCTAAAAACAATTGTCTTTGTAGTAAGTGCGGTGTACCCAATTCGGCGAGGTTATTCTCATTGCTGATTGGGTCTATCATTCAAGGAGCGTTATCATCCGGAAAGACTGTTAAAACACTGAACTGATGCATAAAGAGGCAACTATCGGTGCCTCGGCAGCGAGTATTTTGGGGTTGTGGTGGATTTACAAATGTACATACAAGCAATATGTCACTTATAATTAACTGTATAAAAATAGCCTTTAGAGAGTGATTCTAGGGATTCTAGAGAATCACTGCATTATAGCAAACGATAGCATGTAAGACTTTTTTGCACTGATTT